>JNEY01000981.1:20231-31092 GCA_020875895.1 Aphelenchus avenae
CCCCCCCCCTACCCGACGGGGGCACGAACTTATTGGCACCGGGCCCAGGACCGGGACCTTGACTTACCGAATTTTGAAATCGGGACGTGACCTGAACTCACGATTCCGGGTCCGGGACCAGGACCAGTTACCAGAATTTAATAAACGGTACTAATGGAGGCGGGGGAGAGAGGGCAGGCGGAAGGGGGGGGGGAGTAGCCGGATAGGATGTAAAGTGGATGTATGCACACTAAAATTGTCCGCCGCGCGCCCTGTATAGGTACCGTCCCTTTGTTCTATGCAGCACAAATCTTAGATTTCAGAAATCGCTGGCACTGGGGTGCCCATGCTCTGTTGGGACGCAGGCGGCAAGCAGGCAGGTGGGCCTAGCGTATGCGATAACGGCGTCTGGGTCGGCCTAAGTGATTACAAGGATGTTGGCGTCTACGAATGGTCCGACGGAAGTACGTACGACTATGAGAATTGGAAGGAGCGACCGGGCCAGCATGACTCGCCCAGTGGTGTCGCGTATTATGCGGACGCTTTTACTTACGGTCCGTATGGTCCTTGGTCGCGATTCTGGCAAGCCGACGCGGCGACCACCAAGATGCGGGCCTTCGTTTGCAATAAGAATCCGCTCTGACTGTAAATCCTCGTACATAAATTCAGATTGCATGGGGCGTTCGTAATTTCTGATTTGTGAACAGTGCATTTTTGCGGTCAACGTTTTTTGAATAAAAAGAAGCCTTCCGTAATAACTTCGTATTAATGACGCCAAATTCACATAAATAACGCTAGGTAAAATGGACTTTTCGCGGATAAGGTAAATGGCCCGCTGCCAGCGTCCCCACCAGGTTCGTTATGGCAGGGTGAGTGTTGGCATCATCTCGAACAATGAGAAATTTTTTTTGCCTTCTCTTGCGCAAGACAAGATGGCGCTGATCTTGAGAATCAGTTTCATTCGAGCATTTTCGAGCATGAAAGAAGGGCAAAAGAGAGAAATAATAGAGCAACATAACAAGGGAGTTTATGATAAGGTGCCGGTGCTAGGATAGTTTCAATTCTCAGGGAAGACGGGAACTGCTGAAGATGCGAAACGCCGGGCCTACACATTCAAACTTAACGATTTGGAGACGGTAAAAGTGGGCCTTCTGGCTATTTGCGCTTCCGAAGTAGACCTGCAGCACCGCGTTGCATGCGACGTTTTTGAACTCGTAGAGACTGCATGATGAGTCGTCCAGGTCGTCGAAGAATGTCGATGCGGCTTTCGAGGTTCCGACGTCATGTACTAACACTACCGGTCCGGCTGGCGGAATGTCGCCATTCCATCGAATGGTAACTAGCTGATCCGCACATTGACGGTCCGTACAAATCTCTAAACCTTCTCAATCACACCATATGGTATGAATTACAGACTGAACGCGTAGTTTATCTACGGATCTACGGCATTAAGTGATTTGTCGAACGTGGCCAAAATATCCAAAGTCGTCAAAGTAAGGCTAGATTAGAGCGGTTTGGCTGCACAAAATTATTACTCATGGGCAAGGGCATTACTAGACACGGCCCGGCGGCTTATGCTTTTGGTTTGTATGTGCACGCTAAAACACGCTAGGGGCTGCCCAGAAATTATGTTGGCATTACATGGGGGAGGGGGGGGGAGGTCAGCGATTTGTTAACCATTGTTAACAAGGGGGAGGGGGGGGGTCCACAAAGTGCTTTGTTAGCTAACATAATTTCTGGACAGACCCCTAATGAAAAAGTTAAGAGCCCGCCAGCGACCCTTTCCGTGAGGTGTGAACAACGTGACCCCTTCGCTTACCGATTACTACGTGATCGTAAAGCTCGGGTCCGCCGCTGGTATTAAGAAGCGTGTCTTTTTCCCTCTTCAGTGCAATGGGGCATCAAAACTAGTTCGCAGAAGCCGCCTACGTATGCCCTTAAGATGAACGTGTTTTAACTCACTATTTCCTTACGAACGTAGTGCGATTCCGACCACCTGTTCTCTGGGCTAGAGTGCTCGTAACCACCTGTGTCCCAGTGCTAACTACGCATGCCGCGTTCACCTGCGGTTCCCGGTGCCGCGGAACAAGTATGCTTTCAAACCAGTGACCGCGGCAGCTGTAATGGAGTCATTCGACGACTATTGGCACTACATTTCACAGTGTAAGTCGTTCACTGACGTGCGCACATGGGACTTTGTTATCCCCGTGTCCGAAAGGCGTAACGTTCAGAGTTTCCTTGTTTCACTGCAATGCCGTTACACTGCGTTTTACACGTCGTTACACTCCTTGTTACACTGCGCGTCAATGATGCCCGCCTCTGTAATGACGTATCTACTAAGGAGTACAGCGTGAAAGATAGCCCATGGCTACACGCCAATAGACGTAATTATACGCTACTTTTTTTATTAAAGCTTCACTCCAGTTTTGCGGGCATCACCTGTCTAACGCCACATTTGGGTATTTTGCCTTTAAACGTTTTAAAGCACATGTCGCCTATGCCTACTCAATATGCTTTTGGCGATTCATTAAAGCAAAAAGCCTACGAGAGCCCTGTATAACTCTGATTAAAACAATGGATTCTGATCCAGAATATTCTTTTTATTTTCTGGAAATACGGGATCGGCATAATATTGTTGTCGTCTTTGTTTTGGAGTCCGTTTGAACTTACCCAACCCCTCATGCGTACACTCCGGAAAGCTCCCTCCAAATCGAGTCTCTCCATTCCTAGTAAGGTACGCCCAATAGGACCCTATCTCATTGTACTCGCACACTTTTACTGAAGAGCCCTGAATAAGTAAGACAATTTCAAAAGTATGTCTTGCGTGCGTACCACGTTATGCTACCGTATCGCGGGTCAATTTACATTTCCTTACTACAACATCGCTTCGAGTCTGCTCGTCTTCGAGTTCGAGTCGAGTCGCTTCATCGCTTCATTTCAGGATGACGCTTGGGACGAAGCCGGCCGCGCATCAGAAAGACTACAACGTCCAAACGTTTGCACAAACTCTGGTCGACTCATTGGTCGTGCTGAACACCGTGATGTCAGTTGGACGCTCAGTTGACTCAAATAAGTTTTCCGGTAGTGGTAAACGTTAATTTTGTTTAGTATCGTCACGTCACCTGCGGTGCGTTTTCTCGACTGCACGAGCAGACTTACCCAGTGTTGCCGCCCTCGTAGAAGGAAAAGAACGGTGACCCGTCAGGCGAAGGAACTCAGCTTTAGCGACATCCCCAGAAAGTAGAATGATCGCTCTATCATGTGCCTTGCCTTGAATGGATGTATTTGTAAAAAGAATTTTCTTCCAAGCACTTATTGTCACGTTTCGCCGCGAAGGTTTCCGGCCTTAAATTCGTCAACAGCCCGTTGATAAATCGTGCGTAGTCAAGTAGATCTGCGAAAACGCTTTTTCGTAAAATAACACTTTCTACGGCAGCCAGATGCGACTTGGCATTTTTACAGCCCAGCTACTCGTAGCTCACATTCAATCAGCGGACGTAGGTCAAGACAGAGGAATTCAGAAACCGGAAAGTAGTGGCAGCGCAACAGCTGCCCCATGCCGGCTTCTTCGAATGCTCAGATCCGTAATTCGCTAGTAGAATTTTGAAGGCGTCGATGCTCGCGAAGTTGGTGGTTTAGGCGGCAAGCCGGTCGACCCGTTTCTAGTGACAAATGCAGTTGTCGCACCTTTTACAGGTGTTCTGCGTGACGTTTACACAAGTTCACTTCTCTCGTGATGTAAGGTCTGATCTTCCGGGGAAAAAAACGCTTTACCCACGAATTACCCGTATACGGCTGTTTGCCTCCAAACAATCGACCGATGCAGCATACAGTTGAGCTTTAACTATTAACTCTAGAGAAGCTTTTATACAGAGCCACGTTTGAAAACATTGGCAGTATTAAACACATTAAATTTAAAGCACTACAGAGGAGTAACATGATTTTTTAGCACGATCCGCACCTTCAGGGCTTCTTGCCAGTGTGCCCATGTACACGCGATCGGAGGTGTGAAAGTTGCTTAAAAGATGCTGGACACACATGGCATTTGTGTGGCTTTACGCCGGCATGAGTTCGGCTATGAGTCACGAGCTGTCCGGAAGGGACGAAAGCCTTCATGCATATCCCACACT
The DNA here is from genome assembly GCA_020875895.1 of Aphelenchus avenae. Classification (NCBI taxonomy): domain Eukaryota; kingdom Metazoa; phylum Nematoda; class Chromadorea; order Rhabditida; family Aphelenchidae; genus Aphelenchus; species Aphelenchus avenae. Next base: position 24,341 of record JNEY01000981.1, read on the forward strand.
TGTACGGTCGCTCTCCAGTATGAGTACGCTTATGAATGGTCAGATGAGCCAGCTGCCTGAAGTTTTTTTTGCACTTATCGCACTAGTAAGGTTTTTCACCGATGTGCAGCCGCTTGTGGCATGCAAAGGACGCCGAATTTGCGAAAAGTAAAGAGCATTCCCCGCATTTGTACGGTTTCTCGCTTGTATGAATTCGCATATGCCCGACGAGATGCGTGGAACGAACGAATGCCTTACCGCATACCTCGCATTCATACGCTTTCGTCCCAATACGTTAGTCGCTTGTGGACGTCTAGGTTATTGGCATCGACGAATCGTTTTCCACACTCCTGGCAATGGTACGGCTTTTCGCCAGTGTGCCGTCGCTTATGGACGATTAGATGAGGCTTTTGAGAGAATCGTTGTCCGCATTCGTCGCATTCAAAAGGCTTTTCGTCGATGTGGTGCCGCCAAAATTTTAGCTGGGTGGCGCCTGGAGGCGCAACCAATAAGTCTCGGTTTTCGACCGAGACCGGGACAACTCAAATGTACCGAGACTCTCGGTTTTCCAGACCGTGGCTCGGTCCCAGCCCGGCTGTGTAGCCGTGGACGCTGTCGTGTCTGGCTAGTATGTACAATGATAGCGATATGTTATGCACTATGTCATTTTTGCTTTAGCGAGCGTCCTTATGCTGAAGCATGCATGTGCACAGTCAAGCCTACAAGCGGTACCGCCTGCAGTGTCCTGCCGAAATTCCATAACGAAATGCAGGAATTTCAAAACGTGTCACATGCAAAGAATGATGTACTCGGTACAATTAGGTAATAAACACACGCATAGCACCGTCTACGCATTCGAACGCATCGTGAATTCTTCGATCGCCAAAACCAAGCCAGACAGCTTTATCTGTCAATCCAGAAATTTATCCTGAAATCCTCGATATCTGTTTTTTTATCATTCGCTTTCTTGCACAAGAAATGAGAGATGGCAACAGTGCAAGTTTGTGATTTATGCAGAAGGTTTATAAGGACCTCCTCCGTGATGCGTGCGCGTGTGATTAACCAGGCCGTCTCTTTTCGCGAACCTTCGCCGGCAAATTCCGCATTCGTAGGGTCTCGCACCTGCGTAACGTCGTAGGTGATTTCGAAGACATGAAAGCCGAACGAACGCCGCGTCGCACTGATCGCATTTAAATGGTTTCTCGCCGGTGCGTCGTCGTTTATGCGACTTGAGATCGTCCGCTTTGGCGTAGCGATGTCCGCAAACATCGCATTCGTGCGGTTTCTCTCCACTATGCGTCATTTTGTGTCTTGCCAGGTAAGCAGCTTGGGTAAACCTTTGCGGACACTGGTCACATTCAAACGGCTTGGAGTCTGTATGAGTGCGCGTGTGCTTTGCCGGCCGACGGAAATCTCCTCTCACACAGCTCGCATCCGTAGGGTTTGTCTCCGGCGTGGACTCGCTGATGCACTGAGAGCTGGCTCGAAGTTGCGAATCGTTGCCCACATTCGGGACACTCGTACGGCTTCTCGCCTGTGTGAACTCGTTGATGGACCGTTAAATCGTGTGAGATAGCAAAGCGTTTTCCGCAGTCGTCACACTTAAAGGGCTTCTCCCCGGTGTGCTTTCGCTTATGGACGTTTAAATTGGTCGTATTCACGAAGCTTCGATGGCATTCATCGCAATCGTAAGGTTTCTCGCCCGTGTGAATTCGCCGATGGACTGCTAAACCGGCTGAGTCGACAAAGCGTTGTTCACATTCCTCGCACTGAAATGGCATCTCTCCGGTGTGTTTCCGCTTATGAGTGGCTAAATGGGCGTGTTGCGTAAAGCGTCGATGGCATTCGTTACACCCGTAAGGCTTCTCCCCAGTATGAAGACGTCGATGGGCTGCTAAACAGTATGAATGGGTAAAGCCCATCCCGCATTCGTTACACTTGAAAGGCTTCTCCCCGGTGTGTTGTCGCTTATGAGCGTTCATCTGGCTGCTTTGCACAAAGCGTTGATGGCATTTGTCGCATTCGAAAGGCTTCTCTCCTGTGTGAACTCGTCGATGACTGAGCAAATCACTCGCAGAATGGAAGGCCTTCTCGCACTCGTCGCATTTGTGACGCTTCTCGGCGCCACATCGTCGGTTGTGTTGAGCCAGCTTTCGCTGGCTGTCGAAAAACTTGTCGCAGTTGTCGCACTTGAAAGTGCCGGTGACGGACGCGCTACTCGCTAAAACACGACGTCGCCTTTCGACTAATTTTCACTATTTGAGAATTAGGTGTCCATAGTTAATTCGACGCTTACCTTCAGCGGTGGACTCTTCTGCTCGTAAAGAATGGTTTCTTGGTGGAGGCTCATCTTCGCCAAAATCTACAACGCCCTTCTTCGACAAGCTTCTCTGTAGGCCGTCAGCGACGTCGGCGACATCGATTCGTCCAGTACCCGTCTGCGTCATAACTAGTGCGCCGATAAACGCAGGTTGACGGCGCGGATAATACTGAATCAATTTCTCAGTTCCATTGCTTTAAAGCGTTGTTTCGTATGAGCGCTGTACATTGTATGCTGTTCCAGAGCCCGCCAAAAATTTGAAGACATTCCCTAGTTGGCAACCAACACGTTGTTGATCAGAACGGCCGATGAATGGCTTGCGTTTATTTTCCGTTCTCTATCCAAATTCTTCGCTGTTCAGCGCACCGGCAGTGATTTATTCGCAGACTGCCAACACTCATCATTCGTTCTGTGGACAAGTGAGTTGCATGCTTCTTGCTTCCTTAGCACGTCTAAGCAGCACTGCGCCTGAAGTTACGGCGCACGCTAATATTTGACATCTCTGAGGCTGCCCTTGGGGTTTCCTAGAAGTGTGGTTCATCGCAATTTCGCATGAAGTATGTTGTTTGCCCGTTGAGCTCAAGCGAACGCAGAAGGCTATAGCCGTATGCCGATTGGTCACTTCATTCCTTTTTCAACGTTCTTCATTTTTTTTAAATTCGAAACCCCGTTTTATACTCGGCGAAGCGAAACGTTCCTACTTCGCCACAATTCTGTTAATTCCACGCTCTTTTTACGTGGCCTTAGCCTGTGAACGCGATGTAATTTTCAGTGCTGTTTACAGGTAACTAATTTTGGGAGGTGGTTCCGAAACCAGTTTTGGATAGGTTCACATATCTTGGCACCAAATGGTCCCCACAGGTTGTACACTATGCAGATGACGAAGTAAATAAAAGTTGTGTCTTAGATTATTCACCATCCTCCAAGGCATCTGTTAAAGCGTAAAAGAGCGGTAGATGAGAGAACCGTTGAGAACAGAGACAGAATTCTTTGTGCTTCAACCACGAAGAGTTCTTCCGCGATGCGAACGCTGACGGTTGGCCAACCTATTGCTTCGAGTGTTGACATCGTAGGTGCCTTTGAAGAAGCCATAACTTAGCGTACGCAGCGTCACACTTGTCGCATTTGTATGGTTTCCCTCCGCTATGCACGCTTTTGTGAGTTGTCAGCTGCGAGAGGTGGGCGAAACGGTGCGGGCACTGCTCGCACTTATAGGGCTTTTCGCCTGTATGAGAGCGCCTATGCTTTGTGAGGTCACCGGACGTCGGAAGTGCCCGCCCACATACCTCACATTTGTACGGCTTTTCAACAGTGTGGGTTCGCTGATGTATAGTGAGGGTTGTCGAATGTGCGAACCGTCGACCACATTCGGGACATTCGTACGGCTTCTCGCCATTGTGCCGACGCATATGGGCGGCTAAGTGCCCTGATTCGGCGAAACGATGTCCGCATTCGTTGCACTTGAACGGCTTCTCCCCGGTGTGCTGTCGTTTGTGAACGTTTAGGCTACTCCGAAACGCAAAGCTTCGATGGCATTCGACGCATTCAAATGGTTTCTCGCCACTGTGAATTCGCCGATGTTCCGCTAAAGAGCCTGATTCTGCGAAGCCGCGCCCGCACTCGATGCACTGAAAAGGCTTCTCCACAGCATGTCGTCGCTTATGAATGGTTAAATGACCGCGTTGCGCGAAGCGTCGATCGCATTCGTCGCACGCATAGGGCTTCTCCCCAGCATGCAATCGCCGATGGGTTGCTAAGCTGCTTGATTGAGTAAAGCGTTTTCCGCATTCGTTGCTCAAAAGGCTTCTCGCCCGTATGTCGTCTCTTATGAACGTTTAAGCTGCCACGCTGCGTAAAGCTCAGATGGCATTCGTCGCACGTGTAAGGCTTTTCGCCAGTGTGAAGTCGTCGATGGATGATTAAATGGGCTGATTGAGCGAAGCATTGCTCGCAATCGCTGCATTTAAAAGGCTTCTCCCCGCTGTGTTGCCGCTTATGAACGTCCAACTGAATACGCTGCGTAAAGCTCCGACGACATTCATCGCATTCGAACGGCTTCTCGCCAGTGTGGACTCGTCGATGCTGAATTAAATGGTTCGCGCAGCGGAATGTCTTCTCGCACACGTCGCACTTATGTCGCTTCTCGGCGCCACATCGATTTTTGTGTTGGGACAGATTTCTTTGGCAGTCGAAGAACTTGTCGCAGGCATCGCACTTAAAATGCCGGTGACCGACGCACTATTCGCTAAAGATCGACGTCGCCTTTCGCCAAATTTCGCCATTTGACAAGTAGGTGTTCCTAGTTGAATGGACGCTTACCTTCAGGGTTGGACTCTTCTACCGGTTGAGGACGCTGCCTTGGTGGAGACTCACCATCGCCGAAGTCCACAACGCCCTTTTTAGACACGCTTTTGCTTTTCTTATCTCTCTCTCCTCTCTTATTCGCTTGCGACATAACTACCTCGTACGCTGCTAAACCCAGGCCCTTCACGCGGATAATTCTGAAGTAATACGACGTCCAAAAATTCGACGCTTATGTTCTTTTAAAACGTTATGTAATTTGTTTCACATGCACGCTGTTCCTAGAATGCGGCTCCAAAGCTCGCCGACATCTGAAGACGTTCGCTAGTTGCTTGTGAAACGGTGAAGGGCTTGCGTTGTTTTCCGTTTTCTATTAAAAGGAACTTCATTGTTCAGTGGACCGGTAGCGATTCAGTCGCAGACTGCTAAGGCTGGGAACTATTTCCCCGTTCTTGTCTAGGGAATATTGAGCTGCACTTTCTAGCACTTTCAATCCAGCAAAAAAGGTCTGATTGTGCAGTTCACTAGTTTTACCTTCTGGGCTCGAGCTTTGAGTGTGTTTCGTACGGTTCTGACTGTCTTTTACGTCACACCGAGAAAAGGCGCGTTGTGTTCACACATTTTTGCAGCCGTAATGAACAGGGAAAAGCCTTTATTTAAAGAGGTCTTTAATTTTGAAATATATTTTGAAAAAAATGAAAATCGTGACGATCACGGAGGAGACGATCCAAAAGAGGCAGAATAACCCACACGGGTTTAGGTCGCACCCTCATAGGATTCCTCCCTCGTGTTTACCCGGATGCGAACTTCGGCTGTGGACAAATGACGCAAACTGTTTGCCATGGTTGCCACGCTACGGAGGGGGGGGAGGGGGGATTGCGCCTCGGTGCAAAAGCTGGTGCTCCTGTTAGTTGCACCAGTGGTAGAAACGCTGCTCTCGGAACACACGGGTAGGACCGCCCGCCGGTGTGGGTTCTCGCTGGGGCTTTCCAGGGTTTACTAATACAATGAAACGAGCACCGCAGACGTGTGTACACCAGAGCGTATCGAAATTTAAATCTCGACAAAAACTTTTTCGGTTTTGGTTACGATTTCGTGCATTGCTCTTTTTATAACCATATTTTCCTTATTTATGTACGCTTGTCAAAACTGACGTCATTAAGACGAGATTCATAGATATATAATTACAGCTTAAACCGAAGCGTAAGTTGTACGTACAAGTAGTCCGATTGGGCAGACACACAATGCTTTTATTTTAAAACGTGCGTGTCATTTCCACGGATCCTTCTTGCAGGCGGATGCGCGAACCTTGTTGCTTGCCGTGGCTGCGTCCCATTTGAAGGTATACTGGTTAGTGGCTTCAGAAAAGTGATCCGCATAATAAACGCTGAATAGAGGACCGCTGGAGCTTTTCGGCTCAGCAGGACCCCAGTCAGTATAGTCCAGTATAGTGCCGTCTATCCATTCGAACGCATCGTGAATACGTCGATCGCTCAAACCAAGCCAGACAGCGTTATCTGCCCACGAAACAATCTTCAAGCCAGTACCGACGAGCTCTAGACAGCGAGTGGCGTGAAATAAATAATTCCCGTTTTCAATTCGAAAAAATGCGTCATACCTGAAATGAACTGTTGCTCCTCGGGACTGTGGATCGATGCCAAATGACCGCCATCCAGCTGGCATCGACGCTCAGAGTCGTCCCACGTCATCGGCACATCATGGTAGCCCTGAATAACTTATTAATTGACAGTAAATGCGACTCGACCTTGTAACATTTGTCCGTCACATTCCAGTATGTCCATCCCGATGGACAAGTTGGACGTTCATAGCATGGTGGGCAAGTAGGCATGGCTTCCTCGTCCGTCGTTGGCACTTTGCAGAAGTATTTCGCTTGCGTGTTGCAGTCGATGCCATACCATTCTGTCGACGCTATGTTCATTGCAAGACATGCTGCCGTGGCGGGTTGACCTTAACAGATCTGTAAATGGTCTCTACGATGTATTCGGTAGAGGTCGGATAGAGCATAAGTTTCTTACTTCGATCATGATGGTTTTGAATGCGCATTAACATTAGTGTTCGGCACGGGCCGTGAGGAACAGTACCGTTCCCGTTTTTCACGGGCGCGGGGAGCGGCACGGGGCGGGGGGGGGGG
>JNEY01000982.1:48155-63855 GCA_020875895.1 Aphelenchus avenae
CTCCCTCGCCGCATGACCACGCACGCAGTTTTTGAACGATCCTCAATAAATGTATGCGTTTATTTCGCGATAACGCAAAGGGCAGTTGCCACCCGAAGTTCCGGGCACAACGAGCATTTCTTAGCCGCTCACGGGCGGGCACAAGTTCTCCGATAAGCCGAGTTGGACATTGTCGTAGTTGAAGACCAGGCAGTACTTCCTCGCCAGAGCGGCCCCCACCGAGAAGAATCCCGGGTATAGGTCGCTGGCGTAGACGTTGAAAATGCAGAAGTTAGGATCGGCCGCTAGCTGGGCTCGGACTGTTCCGACCCGGGGATCTCGAAGCGGTGGCCGTTCAGCGTCAGGAAGAGGGAGGGAACCTTCGCATTGCATTGAATGAAGTAGGAGTCATCGTCGTCCTTCAGCGCACCAACCGCCTTTGCCAGACCGCCCATCACTTTTGAGGAGCTATTCAGAACGCTGAAACCGTCTCATGCTTTCAACTTCCTCAAACGCCCTGCCCCTACCCGCCTTGAATAGGGTCAAGCAGGCGGACGGAACCGCCAGGATCAAATCCAAGTAAAGACCGACAACAATGGGTGCCGTGCCGGGCAGGGGGAGGTCCCGCCCGGGAGGCATGGAAGAAGAGTTTTAAAAGATTTGGGCTGACTACGCCGCTCAGTCGTGGCACCGTGGCTCTGCGACGCCGGCTCAACTTGATAATATTGCACTCTGTGTCTCCTGATAGATAACTAAGGTTAAAAAATGCATGCAGCAATCATATAATCATCAATCCGGTGATCATTGTGCACGCATTTCCTGAACAATCCCCAATGAATGCATACGTTTATTACTCGAAAATCGCAAGGACAGTTACCGCCAGACGTTTCGGACAGATTAAGCATTTTTAGCCGCTCACGGGCTGATACATGTTCTCCGAGAAGCCGAGTCGGATGTTGTCATAGTCGAATACCAGACAGTACTTTCTTGCCAGGGCGGCGCCTACAGCAAAAACATTTGGCATCCAGTCGCTGCCCGAAACGTTGAAAATGCAGTTGCTTGGATCGCTTGCATCGGAGAATCGGATGAGCTCTGATCTCGGAATCTCGAAGCGCTGGCCATTCAGCATCAGGAAGAGCGAGGGAACCGTAGCATTGCACGCGATTTCGTAGACGCCGTAGTCGTCCTTCTTCGCACCAGCGACTTTCGCGAGACCGTCCGTCACGTCAGTGCGGCCAAGGAGGGCGCTGAAAACGTTCAAGGTTTTCAATGTTTCCATCGAAAATTACAGCCCGGCAGAATTTTGGGGATCCAATGCACTCTCATCACGTTTATGGTGCTGGCTCGCTTTAGAGCCGGACACTGGGATTGTGCTAATAGTCCCTATGGTACGGGACAGCACATTCTACTGGATACTAAATCCTTGCGTAAAAAACGTAGCATGCTTTTCCCACGGCTTAGGCTCTGTTGGATGACAGATTGTTTCGATGAAATGTGGGGTATTACGGATACGGGTTGAGTGCCACACTAGCCGTACCATATGGCAGCGTTCTCGTTTTTTTTGGCCGACAACTAGTTCTAGTTCCGCCTACCAATATTCTACCAAAGTCGGCGCTTTACAACAGTGTTTAACGGTTCAATTTTGACGGCTTGTATTTTGCATTTTGCGAAGGGAGGACCAAGTGTCCTCCTGCCCCTGATCCCCTGTCAGCATTCGCAAGCATTGGCCTCTCCCCACCTCTTCGCCGTGCCAAGTGACTTCCTTAAGGAAACCGTGTGGTTGTTCTTAGTCGCATAATTTGAAGCGTTGTAGAAATGGATTGGTAACTACCGGGCGATTTTGCTAATTGAAAGTGCATTGGACGGGGCTTTGCTTGGTCACGGCGTATCGCGATCATCGATACATTTACCTCCGAGCCCGGCTGATATTACTCACGTATGGTCAAAGCCGAAATCCGCCGTCCACACGACTCCCGCCGGAGGCGGTGCTTCGAAGCCGCCAAACGAAACTCGATCCAGCGACACAATAGAAGGATCCTTGTCCAGCGCCTTGATGAGCTTCACGTCTGGACCGCAGTTCTTCGTGTCCACGTCGCCGTAGGTGATGGTTCCTCCGGGCAGATCCGGCGACTGAATGCCTTCGCGGATCAGCGCGACAGTCAACACGTTCTTCTGGATTACTCCTTGCCGCTTGGCATTGTAGAGAAGAGGAGTAATGCCCGGAATTACGAAGCCCGCCATCGCTGGTCCGATGCCTGAAAGTGAATCCGGTACAGTCATTAGTACAGTGAGAGTCATTAGCGGCAGAAGGAGAGATTTTCAGCTACCGAAATCTTGACAGAGAAATAAGCACGTTTTTTTTAAGTCGGTCTTAAAAGGGCGAAGCTGTCTTACCAAGGACGCCGTCATAGGAATCGTCCGGTAAGAACTGTGCAGTTGTGGCCTGTCCGAACGTCTGTGAACGAACTGTTAAACCGTTGGTGTTGCCGAGCTAAAATTATTTGACCTTCTTTGGAACAGTGAATGCATGAGTCATATCATTTGTAGCGGGCCACGATGCTCACCGTCACAGTGTCGATGCCGATGAAACCGTCGGCGTCCGCGCCGGTCGACAAGACGTCCATGAAGTGCTTCCCGTCTTTCTTGTAGGAGGAGGACTTGGCGCTGTCGAAGCGGTTGCGCCACCCGCAGTCCTCCATCTTGTCGAGCTCTGCGGGCGTCAGTCGCGCTACGCTCTTTGCACTGCAGCAGCGCGGGTCGCACAGCGATTTGCAGTAGACTATAGATGATAGATGAGTTTGGAGCATTACGGGGCAGTATTATTCTGGCTTACAGGGTACGCACAAAAATACACGACTCAAAATATTATCATCGTTACGGTTAGGCAATGGGGACTATCTTGCCCACATAGCACATTTTAAAGTAAACAGTAGCTAGTATACGTACTATAAATACCTTACTTTCTCTGACAAACCTCCGCCCGCACCCCCTTCTCCCCCCTCTATTAACTCCCCACATAAAGACTTCCTCAACCCCCCTACTGGGGGTGGTTAGGTACATTTCATTTGTTTGTCGAACGCATCAAATTTTCAATGGAAAATTTCAAAAAATGTAGAAAAAGAAGCTCTGGATTCGCCTACGGCGGGCTAAAAAGTGTCTTTTTATAAATTTTCACGCGAAACCGCGAAGGCACTGAAGCATTTTCTTGAAAGTCCAAGCAAGTTTTTAGTAGAAAATTTCATTAAATTGTGTCGCATGCTGCAAGTCGACAGTACAAGTTTACGATGGGTTTTTACGAGGCGAGCCTGAATAAAACGCCCGGGCGGCGCCTGCGGCGGACTTTGACCGGTTTAAAATATTCTAAGTAGCAGTTTCAACGTACATAAAGAACAAAATATAAGATTGGCCGAAATAACAAAGGGGGGACAAAGGTATTTTTTGGCGCCGGTGGCGAAAGAAAATCCCCCCCCGTACCGCCCCTAGGAGTCAATTTTGCCCCCCCCCCTGGGAGCCCTGGGTTTAATAGATCTCGCGGAGTCTAATAGAGAAAAATCCTAAGTTGCATCGTGCCCGACCGCTAGGCCTGCGCTCGGGACTTGTGCCGAATCGTCGGGTATAGCGCTGCGGTATATGCACTGCTCAGACATGCGGTCGGCAAGAAAAAAGAGGCCGTCCCTGGAAATTTTCCTGAAACGCCTTCCCCTGTGCAGGGTCCCGACCTCGTCCGTATGAGGTGACGACCTCGTCGACACTCCCTTACCCGGATCCCTGCAGGTCTCTGTGCACTTTGTAGAAGGACACGTCTTGTCGGGCACCCAAATCGCTGCAGTATTGATGCTGAGCAAAAGGAGGAAGCGTTGAGGCGGCGTTCCGATGGTGACATTCGCGATGTACTCGCCGTCCTCGTAGTCGATCAGCGGCTGACTGTTCGATGACGCCGCGCGAGAGGCTCGGATCGAAGATTTGAGGTTTTGATAGACGCCCCATTTACCTAAACTGTTCGTATGTCCCAGGGCTCGTCCGATTCTTTTTAAAGGAAGAAGCGTGGTATCGCTCAGCAGAGGGCAGCCGTTCATTTCCGTCCGGCGATGGTTGACTCCCACACATTTTAGACGTTTTGGTAGCGGAAATTAAGTCAGTGACGTTTTAATCACCAAACTGTATTTCTTACCCAGTAGCAAAATTATTTTGCCCCGTGGTCAAGAGCCTAAGCTTTTTCGCGTTGATCCCTGAACTTGTAACTAGTCCTAAGCCTAAGCTTTAGCCGTCGGGTTTAGCCGCCTAGGGCCACCAAACGTAAAGTGCTTAAGACTTACCCGTCCGGATCAGCCTCGAGCGCGTGCTTTCGATACGATGAACATTGACCGCAATGCCGCCTGCGTTCGAGAACGCTGCGAAGCTCAGTACCGACGCTATGAACACCAAACAGAGGTTCATCTTGCGTTTGGTCGCATCTTCCGCTCATACGTCCTTAAGTACACACGCGCTTACTGTGCACGCGTTTCGAAGTGCGTCAGGGGGTCGCTTATCGCCTACGCGAAGAACACCAATTGATGGCTGACCACGGCAGAAGCAAGCCGAGATAGGGCTAAAGGAGGTTTGGCCATGGGATGAAACTAGAGCGTTTCCGATTCTAACTTTTTACACGCCAAGAGATAGGGAGCGCCGATGACGCAGTGTGTCGTCCGTGTCGGTGTCCGAAATGACACACAACTATCGAAGTTGGTCCAGCATTTGTGTGCACTAAGATAGAGTCAGAAATGAGGAGTGCTCAGTTCTGAGTCGGCGCAGGCAAGCTCCAGCTTGTTTACTGGGTCATCCCTGGACAGTAGAGGTGATGCGCCATACCGAGCTTTACTCCGTGGCGTGAGATTTTGTCGTGTCCATGTCCATGTTACGTCAAACGGTACGGAGAGGGTCACTGAGTACATCGAATAGTAGCTGCTCATCAAGCGAACTTTATGTAATTGCATCGCATATAATTTGAAAATCATGCAACTTACTTGCTCAGCTTGACCTAGTTGCGGTTTTTCGCAGTTTTACAAAGCGGCGTCTTCAGCGAGCCAGAATATTTTGCAGTGACCCGAACTCTGGGTTGAGTTTAGTTCAGTTCACTGAAGTCCACTGAACTTGGCAGTTGTTTGAAAAAAAACCAGTAGTTATCTGGGTCTATGAAGGGAACATCATGGGCAGTACTGCCATCTGAGATCGGGCCCTGCCAGAACTGAGCTACTTTTGATGGAAACAGTCCGAACATAACATTCGCAGGTGGCGTCAACAATTTCCAACAAAAAAATACCCGGATTTGGGGCAAAAAACTTGCTTGATATTTGGGAAAAGATTACAGGCTATCTCAATTCAGCAAACCCGAAATTTTTTTTTAGCAATGTTATGTTCTTGCAAACTGCTCAGTGCCTCAAATACCTCCATTTACACTATCGAAGCAATGCTTGCTTTGGCACCCAACTGCCTTGCATCTTTTGTGCACGTCGATCCCCAGCGACATTACGAGGCATTCCACAAACCACACGAGAGCAAAATGCGGCTCAAATTCCTGTCCTGGCCCTACCTGCTGCAGGATCCGCTGCACGCTGCCTGCTGTCCGAGATAGGCCGCGCACCCAAGTACAAATCCGGTGCATCGTGCGCGGTGGGACTATCACATTTCACGCTGTCACAAAAAGCGAATGCAGTCGAAACGTTGAAAGAGTTAGCTCACGTGGGCCGCTGCTGGACCAGAATAAATTCGGGAGGAAGCAAGAGTACAAAAGCGTCACACACGAGTCAGGTTCCGTGTAAGTTTCGGCGTTGCAAGACCATGTGAGTGTTTTGCCTGCCCGGTTGAGCAAGCAAAAAAACGTGCACTCCCGAAGTGCGTGGTAGTCTTTGTTCCTGACAGCGCGCTAAATCATTGCGTTTTTTGATGCGTACCAACAGACTCGCTGTCATCAGAGCTAATTTTTACTACAAAGGCCAAATTTATTTCAAAATTCTGTCGGTGTTTGATCAGTCCCAAAAAACTCGGTGGATTTCGATGTCTTTAGGCTGAAGACGGCATCTGGGATCAAGACAAATGGGTAGACCTGAGGTTAAGAAGACGACCAAACAATAGTTCTTAATTGGACTTACCGCATGTATTTGCGTGTCTCCTCAGGAACTTTCCGTTTTCAACGTGCTTCTAAGCGGGCGCTCAGACATTTTGACTTATCATAGCGAGAACATGGGTGCTTCATCGTCTGCTTCAAGTGCCGCAAAGCTTATCACGGCAGCGTTCTCGTCGTTCATACCGGACGACCAACCCGAGAGACGTTGCGTGATGTGCGGCGGACCCGCTAGGAACCGACACTTCGGCGTCGTCGCTTGTGAAGCTTGTGCAGGTAAGCGTCCAAACAAGACATTTGGAAGCATGGCGTGCGCTTTTAGTTTTCTATAGACGATCGGTGGCAGCGCCTACCAGTCCCTACTGCAAGTGTCCGAGGAGGCACGTGAACAGATGTAGTAAGTGCGTGTCAAAAATTATGTTATGCCGATTCCGCTTTCCATTCAATTTCATATCAATTTTTGAAATAACGAAAAACCCTACTAAATATTATGTGAACATGCGACTGAGAAGCATCTCACTATAGGGGTTAATGGGGGCTAACTAGGGTTGGGGACCCCTCGGCTGGCGTACCGATTCCGATTCTTCCCAACCTTTACTGCGTTTTACCTATAAAGAGAGCCCAAAAAGTGAATGATGTTCAAATGTGTATGCATTGCTCGCCGCAAGGCGCAGTCAGAGCAAGTTTTCACTAAAAAGGTCGAGTTTTCCTCTAGACTTTCATTGGCGTCGCCTGTTGCGAGCGTAGGGAAAACAGACGACAGGAATCAGTGGAATCGGTTGTGTGGATCAATTCCAACTCCGATGCCGATTTTCCCTAAAAACATCGATTTTCGATCCCGTTTCCGATTCTTCCTCAACCCTAAGGCTAACAGTGAACTGCCGTTTTCCGGTGGTCGTTTGCAAAAGCTTAGCGACTTTACGACGTCATGATTGAGCTTTAGGAACCCGCCGTATTACGGAGAACGAAGAAGAAGGTACCACCGATCATCTCGCTGTATGCCTGTTCATCATAATCCCAATCATTACGGCATTCCTTGCCATTGTAACCTACTTGAACAGAACGTAAACAACGACCAGACCTGATCTTTTTGATTTATTTTGTACATATTTGGAATAAGGAATAAATATGCGACTTTACTTGTGAAATTCCTCTTCGTATGAAGTTTGAATTAGTAAGAAGATCTTTTTCCGACATATTAGTCTCAGTCTATCTTGTCCAAAACGTTGTCGGCCAGGTTGCCAGCAAATGGTCCTGAAAGTAACCGTTCGTTTTTCACGGAGTCGTAACAATACAACGGCGGCAGCTTTAAAACGTCTTACACTTCTTGAGGATCTTCACAGCAATGCGGTAGAGTTTGGGACTGGCGCGTCGAAGAACAGGAAGCAATTCGTTCACGTCTTCCACGCTAGCGTTCTTCACTGCTTGCTCGACCTTCTTGATGTCGGCCATGGTGACCTGGGCCACATCCTGTCTGATGTCGACGGGAAGCGAGTCTAAGGACAGTTAGCGTAGGTTGGCCGAACGACCACAGGCTTGCCGCTGATGTTCTGCGGAATCAGGTCAAGCAGCGCTCCACTTTTCCCACGTCCAATGTTGGCGGCGGCAGCAGAGACGACGATAAGTGCAAGGAGAAAAACAGTCTGAAACGGTGGAAAACGAGGTTCTTTTAGAAAGAATCAGCTTAGTAATGAACAACCGCATACCAACCTTCATCGTTAATGCACTTTACTTTAGTCCAAACTCTACGTTCTACACAGATCACATCACATCTATCACAGATATCATAGAATGCTCTACGTGCATTAAAGGGTGTAACCGTGCATTAACCAGAATGTTCACCGAATGCCCTAAAACGTGGAGAAAACATGTTTCCTGGTAAGCCAGTTTTTTTCTCGTACTCAGTGGTGCTCACCCATTAAGCATCAAAGGGTCCCCGTCCCCCCTTGGTCAAGTTGGGCTTGCCCAACTAAAGAAATCTTTTAGATAATCCTCGACTACAAATACTAGCTATTCGCTAGGTGTTACCCACAGGAACATCGTTATTTTACTGGCTAACAGGGCTACGTTTCAACCCTTCTATGTTTCTGTAAGCCATTTTTAAGCATTTTTACGTGATTATAAACGTATATAAACGAATATTTTAGCAAAAAATATCGTCCACCCAAGGTCTCCCCAACCAAAGCGGAACCCTTTGGTCCTTAGAGGAAGGCCACCGTGGGTTCAAAACAATTTTAACTTACCAGGAAAGCATGTTTTCGCGACGTTTTAGAGCACGGGGAACATTCTGGGACAGACTTTTGTTATGCTAAGCATTTTAATTTTAAAAAACTTTTGCATTATCATTGGAGACAACCAAAAGGGGACCTTTAGGTATCTGACTGCGCGTACCTCCCACATGTGTTATACCGAAGGAACACTCCCATTACATTGTTCTAAGTTCATGTTGAACGTTGTGGGATGGTCACCAAACTTGACAAAATTTATCACGTTTTGATGAATTTTTGGTCGATTTTTGTCGATTTTAGGCAAAATTTCACGAATTCTTCGCGGATCTTCCGCCTGCGAAGGGTCTGAAAAATAAACCCTCCCCCAATATTAAACCCTCCCCCAATAACAAACCCCCAGGGGGCCGATGGGGGTTGAAAAATTAACCCCTATGGGGGATAATAGAAATACGATGTTACCCCTATAACAACGGAGATCCGCAAAAACTTAGAGATAAACGCCCTCCTCCGCGATAAATGCGTAAACTTTAGAGCAACAGGCCCTAACCGGGCTCACTAAACGGTGCGCGCGGAACCCCCACAGTGTGCGGTAACACGGCGGCATCTAGGCAGCAATTTAACCACCTAAAATTTCAACTTAGAGCCCTGACGACAACCGTTACGTGTTCCCAAGCCGAAGTCCGCCCTCCAAGCACCACCAGCAGGACTGGCGCGTCGAAGCCGCCAAAAGAAAGTCGATCGAGCGACAAAGCCGAGGGATCCTTGTCCAGCGTTTCGGCTTACGTCACGTTCGCGTCGCAGTTCTTCGTGTCACCTCGCCGAAAGTGATCGTTCCTCCGGGCAGATCCGGCGAATGAGCGCCTTCCCGGATCAGTGCAAAGTCTCCAAATTGACCGATCGCAAGTATCGCAAAACCGATAGCTATACCGACACTTCAACAAACTTTTGCTTAGCCATGGAGGGTACGTTGACGGGCGCGGTGCATGGTGGACACATAGTATGCGTCTACTGCGTAAACGACTTGTTAATATGAAGACCGCCGCAGGCGCCGCGCCTAACGGCGCCGTCTCTAAGTGTCGGTTTAGTTTCGTAAGAATGTCAGGGCTTGAAAATTGCCGCCTTAGGCTACGGCTAAGACTCTCGATTATTTTTTAACTCTTTTTGCCCCCCCCCTTTTTTGTCGAGGGACCGGGTTATTTTTCGGTTCGCCTTCTAGAGAGGGGGTCGGTGTGTCTGTTTGTGAAAACGGTATGTGATGTAATGTATAATATACTAATTAGTTCAAACCAAGCTAATTTTTGTTTCAGACAGTTGCAGCAATTCATTCAGTGATCGTAAGTAATGTCGGTGTCGAGCACTTTTGGGGGTTAAGTGCTCCGGCTGGAAGTAGTAGGGTCGGCGTTCGCACATAACCGAAAGCGACTTTGTACCGTTGCACTTCGACTGAACAAAGTGGTCGTCCTCACTGGGCTCTCCGCCGCATGGACCTCCGACCCATTTGCCGGCACCGTTGACGCCGCCGACCCATTCGTCATTGCCATTGAACAGTCGCATGAAAGCACAACAGTACGACTGTACCGGACTGGGACACGCAGGCCCATGCTCCTCCCAGTTGCGGTAAACCGTCGGGGACTCGTCAGACCACGTCCAGTTGTTCTGGTTCCCGAGTGTTAGCCCAATTGGAATGTACGCACATTCGCCGAACTTCGAAACACGCTCTGAAAGCAGAGTGCTCAGCGACTGTCCTCGTCATCCTTTGAGAGTACTGACAAGCAGCAAAGGAGCTAGTCCTGAACGGTTCTCGGAAATTTCAGCGGCAGGTTATTCTTTATTAGTTCGTTTGTTAGTTCTTTTTTTTTGTTTCTGGTTAGAAAATCATGGTCCCGGATAACACTAGACCACTGGCAAACGGAAGCGGGGCAGAAAGATGACTTTCAGTAAACCCGAAAGCCGACGCAAATTACGAAGAATTGCTGAAGGAAAACAATAGAATGGCTGTAAAAAAACTTACCAACCGCCCATTTGTTAACGACCTCATCGGAGATAGAGACAAGCCCACCATATTGTTCTTGTTCGCAGAATTGTTTGGCAACGTCCCAGCTGTGGATTCCAGGCCAGGCCAGGTCCCATATGCACTTAAGCATGTTTCGTGCCAATACACTGGTCACCGCGGCCTCACCTTGTAACAGAGGTCCGTGTGCGCATTGAATGTCCAGCCGTCGCTACAAGGACCAGCCGTGACAGCTGGCATCAGGAGCCCTGGTGGCGGCGTCGGGAGCAACGCAGAACGAGGTATTTTGCAGAGGAAAGGCTTCGGCATTGAGCAGTCGTAGCTGTCCCACTTAGAAGTTTTCGGCTCAAGTGCAGCGCAGGGACCGTAGACAGGTGCTGAAAATTAAACGCCGTTGGGAAGCGCCTAGAAACCGCGTAGAGATAACACGCGGCCGAGAATCTGGGCCCCTAATTACCGCCGGCTTACCGGGCGGTAGAGGGGAAGTCGGTGGTTACGTAACCCTAAGCACTAGATACCGCAAATCCTCTAATTAGAGCCCCCCTCTAATTACCGCCCCCCCTCCAATTAGGGCCCCCTTTGGGCCAGAGCAAAAAAATTAGGGCCCCCCTCTAATTAGGGCCCCGGGGCCCTAATTAGAAACACTGGAAATTTAAAGCTGTTGAGAAATTTTTGACTTGCCTGGAAAACATGTTTTCTCGACGTTTTAGACAACGACGAGCATTCTGGGATAAACTTTTGGGGCACTAAAATTTTAAAATTTTGACATTAAAAATTGGGATCCGGGAATTTTCCAAAGGGGGGACTCTTGGGTAGTCAGATGGTTGCTGCCTTCCAGATATGGTAAGCCGAGGGAACACTGCCATTACACGTTTTAATGCATGTAGAACACTATGGGATACTCACCATTCTTCACCATATTTGTCAAATTTTGATGAATTTTTGGTCAATTTTTGGCGATTTTGGGCAAAATTTCCTCCGTTTTTCCGCGGGCCTTCAGCCCGCGAAGTGGCAAATTAATTAAGGCCCTCCCTCTAATTACCGCCCCCCCCCCCTCTAATGAGGGCCCCCTTTGGGCCAGAGCAAAAAAATTAGGGCCCTGGGCCCTAATTAGAGGATTTACGGTAAAAATGGCCCGCCGCTGGTGGCGATAGAGCACACTTCCATTTCTTTCATTTGTGCTGAAAGTTGGTTTAAAATTTCGTTATCACTTGCATTAGGCAACGTTCCACGCCGCTAAGCGTCGACGAGCAAAATCCCATTAGTTTAGTCTCTTACTGGCTTGAATTTCGCTAGTATCGCCCACGGAACCTACTTTCGAGTCTTCTTCTGAGGTCACGCCTCCTCGGCTTGCCCATCATAGTGGTATCTCCTTTGCCACTACAAACAATTTTTAGCCGTTAGGGGAGCGGGGGGTGGGGGCGGTCCACTCATGACAAAGGCTGATAACGAAGGGGGAGAGGTTACAAAAACAACCAACCTTTTATGACAATTGTATTTCGGAACAGTCCCTAAGTGGGGCTGCAAAAGGCCAAATATTTATGCTGATTACCTGCAGAGACATTATTTGTAGCACAAAAATCCGCTGCCCATTATGCCCTTTGAAGGTGGCGGTGCCGCGTCACTTACGGTGCGCCCAGTAGGTAAAGCTCCACTCTGCGCCGTCGATCCAAGCCCACGTGTTTGCGATATTCGTGGCGCCGATCCAGTATGTTGCGCTCGCGTTGAATACGACTTCGTTCAACAGCTGAACGAGGCTACCAATCACAGCCGTTGGCACAGAAACCAGGTTCCCCGCTTCAGCACGACACTTGGCCTGCGCTTCGCTCCAGGTATCCGGCTTGTGATGAAAGCGATAGCAGACTTCGCCGACGAGACACTTCGTAGTCGTCTCCGTTGGTTGGCTGCAGTCTGCTGCGTCGACAGCGACTGTTGGCGTAAGCGCAACAATGTGTAGGAGAAGCTTCAAGCATGCGGATGCCTTCAGCGGCGCCATGTTCACAGAAAGTTATCAAACACGCAACGCATGGCTCCTTATACCCGCATTTCCGATTGAGCCTGTGTAGTTTAAGCTAGGCACGCCTCGCGATAATCCGCTTCCACTGGAATTAGCCGCACAGTTTCAAGCCCCAAACGTCTTGCACCTTATCGTACTCTATTCGTTACGTAAAAGCCCTAAGAGCGCGCCTTAAACATGGTCGATTCGTATACTCGAATGGTCGTAAGATTATAGGCAAGCGACAAGGGTGTGGCGTTTGGCGCTCACTTTGTGCTAATTCCTTTATGCGAATTGTGCAGGTATGTAACTCAGACTTCAGCCGGTGGAAATCGGTTAATGCGCTACTGCGTTGACGAACTAAAGCGAGTAAGGAGAAGCCAAGTAAAAAAGAGCATGCACAATCATGAGGACAAAAAGCATATATGCACATATATAGTGCCCACACACACGTAAAGTTTTAAAGAAGGGCTCCAAATATGGGGGGGGAACCTGCGTTGCTTTCCCCCGTTTTGGACTCGATGTATACGCTTATAGTACCCTTAACCTTTTTTACTGCAACTCAGTTCCTGAAAGGGAAGGGGAAAACCAAAAGGGAAACCAAGGGAAATTTTTACTGCACCTCGGTCCCGCGCTTGTACAGTAAATAAATGAATGATAGAATGAATGGTAGCCCTCTTATTTTTACCCCTCTCCCCCCATTTTATGCCAATCGCGTTGGCAAATGCATGCGCAAGGCAAGGGCGCGGATTACCTCTATTGCTTCTTAGGGGACCCTTTTGGCCTGCCTTTGACCCATTTTAGACCCCCACGCCTCCCCTGTAGAGCCGCCCGTCTGATCCTGAAATCCTGGCTACGACCCTGCGCACGACGCAAGCAACATACCGAAATGACAGGGAACGCTACCGAATTACCGGATCACCCATTGTGTATCATCCACCGCTTCAGTGATTCATTGGTTCATTAAACTGGAGCGAACTGAACAGGAGTGAATTAACCTGAACTAAATTGCACTGCACTCGGCTTCCAAGGGGATCCCCCCCCGCGCCCTCTTAGACCACCAAAGGAACGGGCCAACTGCCAAAATGGCGATTTTTCGAGGTCATTCAAGAACATCGAGTGTATCTCAAATGTAAGAGACTGATTACAAACCATTCTTCATTTTGGTTTGAAGCCCGCTTTGATTCTTGTAAAGGGGGAAGGGGTGTCACCAAGGGCTTTGCACTCATTCGAGTTTTTCGTTGATTTTACGTTTTCGTCGGGCGAAAAGAAGAAAGAAAACGTATATTCCCATATTGTGCAAATGAGAACGCTTGCAACTCGATGTACGAAAATGAAAACCAAAACTATTTGTTCCCAAAATTGTGAACATAATGCGAAGGAAAACTGAATTGTTTCACGTATTTATGTTATGAACGAAAATGAAAATGTAAGAAGACGAAAATATATTTTTTGTCGGACGAAAACGAAAATGAACATGCGATTTTTGTTGGATGAAAATGAAAACGAGGCTGGTCATTGTAGCCATTGTTGTCAATTTAAAAAAAAATGCCCTCTAATTACCGCCCCCGTCCAATTAGGGCCCCCTTTGGGCCAGAGCAAGAAAATTAGGGCCCCCCCCTCTAATTAGGGCGCCGCGGCCCTAATTAGAAACACTGGAAATTTAAAGCTGTTGAGAAATGTTTGACTTGCCTGGAAAACATGTTTTCTCGACGTTTTAGACCATGACGAGCATTCTGGGATAAACTTTTGGGGCACTAAAATTTAAAAATTTTGACACTAAAAATTTGGATCCGAGAATTTTCCAAAGCGGGGACCCTTGGGTAGTCGGGTGGTTGGTGCCTCCTAGATATGGTAAGTCGCGGGAACACTGCCAGGATACGTTCTAGGGCACGTAGAACACTATGGGATACTCGACATTCTTCACAATATTTGTCTTGCTAGGGCATGCCGGAACGCTTCGCCACGTCAAGTTAGCTGGTTACGAACCTTTCGTCGTATTGAACCCTCAGAGATGTCAATGGACCGCAAGACAGACATATCTTGGCCAAAGAACAAAATATTCGCCGTGTTGCTTTCGCCACCGTAAACGAAAATTTGCGCCAAGCGGCTAGTTACCTATTCTAAGTACTTCGCTGTGATGCTCTACTTTGACTCATAAAGTCCAGCCGCCTAGTATTTGCTTTCTTGCATTCGACGCAAAACATATTGATACAAATTCCAGTCTAACAAATGAAACCTGCTCTATACAAAGAAATATTGCATGTTAACTTACACGGTCACTACAATTCCAGTTGTTGTGTTTTATGTCTCGCAAACAAAAGAATTGAAAACGCGGGAAAATTTAAGGTGCACCGGCAGTTTTTATCCGTTAACAGGCGCAGAGTACAAGTTTGTGGAGAAGCCGAGTTGGACGTTGTCGTAGTCGAAGACCAGGCAGTACTTCTTCCCAAGAGCGGCGCCTACAAAAAATTTCCCGGGCCCCCGATCGTCGCCGTAAACGTTGAAAATGTTGATGTCTGGTTCGGCCGCTTCGATCGGCCCGATCAATTCAGAAGCGGGGATATCGAAGCGCTGACCGCTTAGCGTTAGGAAGAGTGAGGGCACCGTGGCATTGCACGCAATCTCGTACATGCTGTACTTGTCCTTCTTCGCACCAGCGACCTTCGCGAGACCGTCCGTCACCATTGTAAGGCCGACCAAAACGCTGAAAACACTTCAAAGTTTACCCCCGAAAACAACGTCCCGAACAGAATCGAGGAAACAAGATAGGTAGCCTGCTCACATGGATTTCTGATTTATGTGTGTCTTCTTAAAAGTTTCCGAAATCGATATACTGAAAATCTGAGCCTCGGCGGCCGAATTTGACGAATGCGTAAACCGAATCAAATACTGGCAACATAGGGGCACCGAACGCCCTACAAGGGCATACTAAACGGCAGCCAGCGAAAACAGCGCGGTACGGTGTCGCTGCAGTCTCTAGGCGGGAGCTGAATTTACCTTTGAGCCTGGAACGCAGTACTTACGTGCTCTCAAAACCGTAATCGACCGTCCATACCTCCCCGGCGGGGCGCGGCGCATCGAAGTCGCCGAAGGAAACTCGATCGAGCGCCACAATCGACGGATCATGGTCGACCGCCTGGATGTACTTCACGTTCGGATCGCAGTTTTGTGTGTCCACTCCGCCGTAAGTGATCGTTCCACCCAGCAGGTTCGGCGACTGAATGCCTTCGCGGATCAACGCGACCGTCACGACATTCTTCTGGATTGCTCCTTGTTGCTTAGCATTGTAGAGAAGCGGGGTCGTTCCCGAGCTGGCGAAGGACGATGGTGCGATGCCTAAAGTGGGTCCGGTTGGTAAGTATAACATCTTCCTAAGGTACCCC
>JNEY01000983.1:49501-59543 GCA_020875895.1 Aphelenchus avenae
TGGCACCTCCACCCCCCCCCCCCGCTAAATACGGCCCTGCTGCCGCTTTGGGCACATTTGTATCCGCAGACGTTGCATTCGAAGCGTGGCTCTTTCAGCTTTGCGCGGACATCTGGGCCGCTGTGAAAGCTCATTTTGTGGCTCTTAACGTGGGACTTCGCCGCAAAGCTCTTTCCACACTCGCCGTACGACCAGGGCCAGGACCGAGACCCAAGGATCAGAAGACTAGGACCGGGAATGCAGACCCCTAGGCTAGAGCCGGGTCACCTAACCCTAGGCTCGTCTGATCACATAGGAAAAGTTCTTTTTCAATTCCTTTAGGCTAACTGTCTGAAAGTCAATGTGAAGGACTTCTTCCGCCGTTGACTCTTTCTTATATGCCGTCACTAACACGTTTGACGGACCAGTTTCGTAACGCCAGAGGCGCATTGGGCTCTATGCTTGTTTCGGCTGACCGGTCACAAATGGGGCCGCCGGTGGGGGCTTGAGGGCAAAGGGGGCGTAGGACAGGTCGTTCGTGAGGACATGCGACCGTTTCCGGACGCGTCATCAGCTAGCGGTGGCTAGCTTCAGCAACTACGAGGACCTCAACGACCCGGCTCCGTCCCGGAGTCCGAACCTACGCCAAGTGGCATGAACCTCTGGACCACGCGGCCTCACGTCTTCCACAGGAGGAGAGGTGGCATAGTAAATAGGAATTCGTCGACATAATTACATCGTCAAGCGATGCGCGGCTCCTATGGATTCTCCGCCATAATATTGCTTTTTTATGGGTTGCAGTCACCTGGTTACACGCTATCATCCATCGGTACATTTGCACTTTACAGGTCAGGACTACATATTTATTTGCTTTACGACTTCAGTGCACAGTTATGTTCGCAGGTTAGTTGCAATGACGCCGGATGTAATCTTGGTCTCCACCAAAGCGACATATTCACTGGAAACTGGAAAGGAGACATATTCACGGCGCTGGTAAAAAAAAAGATTCACCAGAAATAGTGTTCATGTTGCGACCGATTTCATGTTTAGATTTTACGGTAATGATAAGTAATCGTAACTTCTGATATCAGTACGATAGGCGACTGTCAGCGTAGAGTTCTCTCGCATGGTTTTTTCATCGGCGCATTACACCAGATCGGGCTGCATCATGATTCAAATTAACTAAGCTGAGCATTAAACTAGAGATCAGTGACTTCTCAACAAGCTCCTGGAGCAGCAGGGACGAGGGGCAAGGAAAGGCAAAGGGCGGAGAGGACAAAACAAGGGAAAGGTAAACGTGGCACATCCACCTCCACAGAATCAGGTCAGGCAATGAGAATTTTACGACCGCTGAGTTGCAGCGAGCGTTTTGTACTCCGCAACGACGTCCTTGATGTCTTTGGGTGAGTTAAGCAAGCTCAGAAGCGCTGCTTGGAAGGAGCATAGAGTGACGAAAATAGTGGCAAGAGTGACGAAAATAGTGGCACATACATGCGGACAAAGCATCAAACTTATAGTATTGAATGGTAGATGTATTGTATGCCCAAAAACAACTTACTGAGGTTGTTACTCAAATAGGGTTACTCCAGCCAGCGCATACCCGCCCTGGTCGCGTGTTCGCTGCGAGCAGTAATGCTAGACGCGTACACCTTTGTGAACTGAGCTGTGGCGTGTTTTGAAAATACATGCCACGACGTGATTGCTGAGATCGCGATTTTTGCACTATGATGGCTAACCACAGCCGTGACGTCGCGGCAAAGTTGGCAATTTTGGAAACCCTTAATGTGAGCAACCATGTGCAACGGGCCTTCAAGTCGAGGCCCGGCCCGGCCCGCGCGCCTTCATATCGAGACCCGGGGCCTTATCATGAGTTTAAAATACAAGATTCGAGTATTTTCACCTAAAATACCTTGCCGCAGGCACCATCAGAGCGACTTTTTGACTAATTCACCAAAAATATATTGAAAATTTGACCAAAATGTGTCAATTTTTGAGCCCTGAGCCGGGCATAAACGGGCCGGGCCTATCCCAGGCCCGGCCCGGGGCCCGGTTGGTTCTGCCGAAATTGAGGCCCGGCCCGGCGGGCCTATGGCCCGGTTGCACATGTTTGAATGTGAGTCGTAATGACACCTGCGTATTGTGACCCGTGATGCGTTTACGGCATCAGGTCATGGCTTACGGCTCGTCATGACATGGTGACTAGCACAGCTGGCAACCGTACAGATCGTAAAGCCGTACCGTATCGTCGTACTATCGATGTGAAATACGGTACGGGCGGGGTCCGCAAACATCCTATGGTACGGCTCTAGTTTTCTCGATATTTAGCGCTAGTACGGCCCGTAGTAGTATCGTACCGTATGACGGCCAGTACTGCCTTACCGACCACTTATATATACTGTACGGAGTACGATACGGAATGCATCATTACGGTACGGTTCCAAGATTTGGTGGAACCGTTGGCATCTTCACTGCATTGCCTCGAATGAACGTGTATTGCGCCAAGGATATGCAACAATATAAAGTCGGTATGTCGATTTAAACGTGTCTGCTACGACGAGGTACGCAGCGGGTTATGCTACTTCGAAGGTGGGTTGTACTTTGCTGCAAGCGCATAGGCGTCGAGGCCGAAGCAGATCATCTCTCCGGCGGTTCCGGCGTCCCGGACTATCTTCCAGGCTTCGGTGATCGCATCTACTGGAAAAATGGTTAGATCTTATCGTATTTCTTCTATTAATTCCCCTATTTCCTCCAGGAGGGGGACGATTTATTGGAGACTGGGAACTTACTGGGGTTACCGTTTTTTTCGCAGAATATTGAAATTTTAATCGACTAGCCTTGGAGGTATAGGTAACAAGACAAGACCAAGTGACAAGCGAGGTTAGACTTACGTATGCCCTTTTCCATATGGTCGTAGAAGGGTGATGATCTGTTCGCGGGATGCAGCTTCTCAAGGCGTGCGGAAAGGTCTGAAAATGAAAGGGAAATCATTATGTTCTCGCCATGGGAGCTTCGAAGCGGGGGGGGGGGGGGGTACTAGAGTTTGTCGCCCGTGCCATGGGACAGTTCCTTGCCGTGACCTGTGCCATCCTGACCGCGTCATTTTCCGTTCCATCCTAGCACGGGACGGGTCACGGAACGGCATTAACAGAGAACGGCGCCGTTCTCCGTGCCGTGCTCTTATGCCCTAATATTGGTTTTTACGCAAAAGTCGACCAAAATTGAATCGCCAAGGATGGCGTTTTATAGTGTCAGGTCTTCTCGAATGACCTGCAGGCTCAGAAACGTCAGTTAAACATGTCATTTCTGTGATTTCGTCCATATTTCGGGTTTTGTGATTTCGAACCCTTTCGTGGCCCGGCCCGGTCTTGTGCTTAGGCCGTGCTGGCACGGGCGAATGGCTTTGTTCTCACCTTCGACCGAGGCTGTAATCTCGTCGTCAGTTTGGGCAGCATCGTTGTCCCTCCCGGGAAGTCCATTGATTAAGCTTTCCGCTCGTGATGTTGTGATTGATAATACTAAAAGGATTGTGTTATTCTATTTCTACTGAGCAGATAGTGAACATCAACCTTACTTTCTTCTTTTGCTAGCTCCACCCGGCAATTTTGCCCAAGTGTCGGTGTAGAGCACTCGATTCGATCCATTTCCAGTTGCGTTTTCATCAACTCTTTGCACTCCGAGCACGTCATATGGATATTGTCAATACTAAAGCTAGATTTCCTAATGATCCAAGTACTGTTGACTGCTCACTCGTCAGGGCACGCTTTGCGTGTTAGACGCAAGATTACTTCTGCTTCAGCATGAACGGGTACGCGTTCCACGTAGCGTTTCGGTGAGTGAAGGCAGATCCTGAGTGCTTGCTTCAGGTCATTTCGCGTGACGATTTTGCTCTCGCGCAATGCGTTTGCGGGCAAGCCTAGCTGGAGTATCGCAATATTCTGACTTGTAGACGTGGTTCTGGAGAATTTCTGCAAAAAAGGAAAGCTGATACTTGGTCGAGGCACGACATTGCTTAGTAGCCTCCTGTACCTAATTCTGACTTAGAGTTGTACAATCACCAAACTAACCTCGATTATTCGGTCTACTAAGTTGTCAGCATCTGACCACTTCACGCCCGTTAATGCAACGCGGAAAACGGCGTCGTTTGTGGCGAAGTTCCTCAGTATTATGTCGAGAAGTTCTTCTTTGAAGCCCGGGTGGACGGAAGACGATTTTCCGACATCGACAATTTCCCACGCACCCTGTCGTGTCGCCATGGAGAAACTATGGAAAATTTGCAAGCAGGAAACTATGCTATCCGCTGTGGGCTCCGCATACAAGGCTCGTCTTTGCGAAGTGCGCAGGACGAGAGTGAAGGCTTAATGACGAGAGAAATTTCCCAATCGATGCCCGCCTCGTGACGGACGACGCCCATTTAAACTCCCGTTGTGCGTAGCGGCTGCTGCCCGCTTGAACATTAACTTAAGCAAGCAAATTATTTTGTCTTGGTACCGCAGACCACGCACGCTATTCCGATACAGAGTCTACTTAGGACCAACAGGTATTTTCGGCAGCAAAAAGATCACACTGCGCCAAAACAAGCTGCCCTGCTTGTAGTCGACGTTAGCAAAGAATTTGTCATTTCCCGGACGATTTCTTGAATTTGAACTGTAATAGCTTTAAATTCTAAAGACCGCAAGCTTGAGCACGATGGAACTTGACCTTCTTACAACTCTCATGGCTTTATTCGATTCGCGAAGCGTAACGCCTTAAACGATGCACGGGGCAAAGTTAGAGACGTTTTGGATGCATTCGCTTCTTGTGGCCGGCGACGTACTCTTGCATGACGAACTTCCGTCCACACTCGTCGCATTCGTAAGCCTTCTCTTCGTGCGTCTTCACGTGCCGCTTCATGCTGCCGCTTTGGGCGCACTTGTAGCCGCAAACGTCGCATTCGAAGTGCGGCTCGTTCAGTTTTGCGCGGACTTCTGGGCCGCTGTGCAAGCGCATTTTGTGGATCTTATATGTGGGCCTGCTGCGCAAAAAAAACTTTCCGCACTCATCGCATGCAAACGATCGCTCCTTTGAATGAGACTTCAAGTGTGTGTTGAGGTTGGAGTTCTGGCTGAACCGTTTTCCGCAGAGTTTGCACTGGAACGGTTGTTCTCCTGTAAGTCATCAGCGAAATTAAATCACCATTTATTACAAGGAAACACGAAAAAAGCTAAGCTTAACGCTAAACGATGTGATAAGATAAGAAAGCTTAAGCATCCCTCGAGATCGGTGGCCGAATCGCATGCGTCGTAGCGTTGCAGCATGCATAGCAGCGTTACCGCATGCAAGATAGGGCTGCATACGTCGTAGCGCGACCGCATGCTTCTCAGCACCAAGCACTGCATGCACCTACCGGCGCTGCAAACAGTGCAGCGTGTCATCATGGACCCTATCGGTGCATGCTTTGACGCTGCATCCTAGCGCGTGCACTGCATGCATCCCGAATGCACTGCCGCTTTCTTACATACCATATAGCGCTAATCATACATGCGCGTTACCGCAGTATCATAGCGTGGTTGCATGCAGGTAGCGTAACGTGGAACCATAGCGTTCTCGCATGCATCGTAGTGATACAGTTTGTATCGTTGTTTTACCGCGTTTTACTCGTGCTACCGCATGCGTCGTAGCGTGAATGCATGCATCATCGAGCTACCATTCGAGTTGCTACTGAAGTTTCCGGATATAAAAAATGTTTTCTTTCTTCCTGTAGGTAAGTGCCAAAAGCTCGCTCTCTTCTGTTTTTCTCTTCTGGGTTCCGGAAACGCCGATTTTCTTCATCCCATTCGGATGAAAAAATCGAAGCCATGCCTGCGATCACGCTTACCCTTATGGGCCCGTTCGTGCATTCGAAGTTCCGGCGATCGGCGGAAGGCTTTTCCGCACACTTTGCACGAGTACGGCTTTTTCATCACTATGCGTCCGCCGGTGCTTGATCAGCGTCGTCTTGTCGACGAAGCGATTCCGCAGTCTTAAAGCGGAAAGTGTACTGCATATAAAAGAAAGCCAATCACCTTGACTGGCGGGGGGGGGGGCGGAGGGAAGGGGGTCGGAACTGATATCGGATACCTGTCTTTTTTGGAATATATCAAGAAGACAGATTCCACCGATTCCGTTCGAAATTTGCATTTCAGTCATTTCCCGATGCCGATAGCTCTAGGACCGGAATTGGCATATATTATATTCGTTTTTTCTATTGGAGACGGTAATAAAGTCATTTGAGATTTTGGAATCGGTCCGTACTCCTAGTGGAGTCCGGGTCTGCAGGGTGCGCAGCCAAGTGCTCACCTTCACATCCGAACGGACGGTCGCCGCTGTGGACCCGCATATGACGATTCAGGTCGCCCTTCCGCGCAAATGAACTGCCGCATTCGGCACACTTGTGGGGCTTTTCGCTGCTCTGCGTGTGCTTGTGATAGGCGAGGTACTGCTACTTCGCAATTTTCTGCCCACACTCGCCACACTCGAAGGGCTTCGGCCGCTTCGGAAGAGCTAGATCGGGCTTCACACCTTGACGGGCATCGGGCTCCTCGTAAAGCTCATCTTCCTTGACGCTTAAAGCTTCCGCGTGGGGCAGCTCAACCGGTGTGTAAGTGCCGTCGGCCTCTACCATGACTTCACGAACAGCTTCAGGCAGCTGGCGGACGATATGGGTGAAGTACCTGAACCAGAAGGTGCATTTGAAGTGACCTTGGGCCAATCTAAATTCCGAAGGAACTATGACCGGCATCGTTAGAAGGACTTCTCGTCGAAAACAGAATCTTACTCGTCAGTTCGAAGGTCCGCACCTGCGCCTTGCAGAATGTGAACGGACACTGCAAGAAGGCCGTCGTCGTGTGGTACTCGAGGTAGCTCCGCAGGTCGAAGCACTCCAGATGCTCGCAGTTAGCGCCGCGTGAAGCGTCTTTGATGCGGGTTTTCGAGACCTAAACGGGCGGCTGCAAGAAGCTTATGGCCTCTTTGGGCCGTCCTCCCGTTGACCACAAGACCTGTCCAAGCCTAAGCCTCATCGTACAAATCTCCGAAGAGGCGGCTAAGCCGTAACACAAATGTAAATTCGGTTCAAGCGGCTCTGGTCTAAGTCGGTTGCTGTTGGCTAGACCGTACCGAACCCTTTTTCCGTATTTGCGGTAGGGTTGTACGGTACGGAGGGGCAGTATGGTATGGAGAAAAGTACGGCATTGTAAAATGCCTTATTCCTTGCCGTACCGTATTCAGTGCTACGCCACGCCACTCTTAGCTCCGTACGGCACGTCGTAGGCCCGGGGATTAGCACAGCAAGGAGTACGGCACGGGAGTTGGGTCACGACATCCGTCGTTCGGCGTTATCGTTACGGGTACTTACGAAACAGGTGGACGGCTGGTAGCTTCCGGAGATCAGCCTAAGCCTAACTTGCGGCGTATATTAGCAATTAAGACGAACGAACGAGGCGAAACGTAACGAAGTTTTAAGATCGTTTCACTCTCCAGAATAATGAAGGCGACTTACCGGGCACACAAGCGGACACGTTCTTCGAGGTGACTTGGAGTTCACCCTGCGCGAAGAAGAGCTGAATCATAGCGACGGTTTGCTGCAGTTTTATGGTGAACTCTTCGTAATCCGTTCGTAGACTTCCTCGACTTGTTGCTGAGAGAGTTCGCCGCCAGCTGACGTCCTAGTGGCTTTCCTGCGCTGGTTCATGACGAAGGCAACTTGCTTTTACGCTTGCACACTATAATGAGCGAGTTCCTGAACTAACATTAGATTTCACGTTAAAAAGAAAAAATCCACCTTAATTAAATGTGCGCAAATAGATTAAGGTTAACGAACGTTAGTCAGATTCGGCTGCTTGAAGATGCCCTAAAAATGAACTTAGATCATGTGAAACTGGAGGACCAACAAAAGGAATCGGTACGGCGTCACTGTCAAGTGCATGCGCAGAGGCCTGCTTTGGCGTGCAGTCCAAGTGCGCGAGGACGAGGTCGCATGGCACCCTTATTTCGACAGTTTCCACTCTCTGAATTTGTTCATAGAGGCTATTACATAAGAAGCAGGGGTGCCCCTGAAGTTCAGGTTTAGATATCCAGAATTCATAATACACGCTGTTTCTTCAGTTCAGACTTCAGAATAGAACTGGCCAGTTCCAGACTCCTAGTTTTTGAATGAACCATCTGCGTTATGAATTTTTAGCACTGGGAAAATGCCCGCCTCTAGGCGCCGCCAAATACAGGCCGCTAGCCCCCCCCCCCGCCGCAAGGGAAATTGTGCACAACAAGTGGTTCAAATCCAGAAAATTTGCTCGTTCAGAGTTCAGGACTCAGTACAAAGTGAGACTTTCGAGGACATCGTGATACGACATAACCTCTACTTCAAAGTTTTAATAGCGCTAGGGCACATGAACAACGCTAGTTCCAATTCAAGTTGAAATAACTCTCTGTTGAGAGCATGTGCTCATGCAAGGCAAAATGCCAACCACTACTGTTAGACAACGCTCAGTCCTAACGGAATAATGGTTTCTTCATTCGATCAAACGAAGCCAAGCGAAAGTTAGAACAAGGTCGAAGTAGAAAGGGATAAGTCAATAGTTCACAACGCGGCGGTACGTCCATTCCTTGCCATTCTCTACTTCCTTGAGTTCGAAATCGAACGATTCAAGGGTGTCGCACACTTTCCGCACGGCGAAGTAGTCGTCGTTCACATCGATGTAATAGTTTCCGGATGCGCCATTGGGAGTTAGAACGAGTCCGCGCCGAACGGATTTCATTTCCTCGAGCACTTCGTAATCGGGGTCGACGTTGGAGAAGAGAATGTTGATGGTAGTCGGAAGGTAATTGCTCACGGTGACCGATTCAACGACCTTCTTCGGTTCAGAGAGCGCTCTAAACTCGCTCTGACGGAACGAAGCATAAAAGCAAGGCGCTATCTAGACTGATGCTGCGCGAGCAAACCGATTTTCTGCTTTTTCCGTTTTCGACTTTCACCCCAAACTCTTGGCCAGTAAAAGCTGAAGTGCCTTTTAGATTTGAAAATAATCCTCGTTCAAGTTTTCGCATTGTTCCAGATGGCAGTTTTCGCATAAGCAAAGTCACAGGCCAAACTCGGACGACCTAACTCGTTGGTCGGCCCTTCTGCTCAAGGCGGGAAACGAGTCTCGGTGCATTTTGGTGGTCTCGGTCACGTCCGAAAACCGCGACTTGTAAGTTATGGCGTCAAGCGAAAATTTCTCAGTGAAATGTCTCATTTTTCCGGTAAATTTGCTGGCGTCGCCTGCGGAGGGCCTATCACGTATAGCCCGCTTAACTAGTAGACATCGAACAAGCATTTTCTACCGCTACTACCCTTCCCTTTCTAGTACGTATCAAAATAAAATTCCTTGCCTCGGTTTTCATGGTCTCGTACTCGGTTGGTTCTCTAAGTTTGCCTTTTGAAGACCCCTACACCTGTTGATGCTGAGTGTGTAGCGTGATGTCCCACACGGCAACCCCCCCCCCTCCATGCTCGTATTTGGTGACATATGTATTTTTGTGTCTTTCCGATGGCCTCTAGGTAGATTAGGTCGCTATATCTCAGAGGAACGGCATCGAAGTGGCCACCAACCTTTGTGCTTCCTTAACCGCTGCGACAAGACGAGGCAGACCGTAGAAAGAGGCTTCGCTAGCCAGCTCTAAATACTCAATTGCGAATTTCAAAAGTAAGCGCATCAAGTAAGGAACGTACTGCGGAGACTGACGTGCTCGTCAACGATGAGCTCACCGCATCGAAGGTAGTCAAGAATTATTCCGAAGTACTCCGAATTTCGGTCGACAAGAATAGCACCTGTGCGGTCCTGTAAATTCACAGCTCTTACAGGACTCGGCGGACGCATTTGTTAGCGAGTTGGTAAAAGCAAGTACCTTAATGACCGGGATTGCCAGATCTGTGCTTGCGACGCGAGCCAGGAATGACTCCGGATCGACGGAAAGCGTCTGCTTTGTCGTTAGGAAGACCTAAAATTTACGGGCTGTTATTTGTGGTAGTATGATTTCCCTTGAGATTCTGACTGATTCCAAAACCAGT
>JNEY01000985.1:20642-34948 GCA_020875895.1 Aphelenchus avenae
ACCTAAGCCTGAGCCTAAGCCTAAGCGTTCCTAAGCTGGGTGCTCAGCCCTAAGCCGGCTGCGCAGTCCTAAGCTGTTATTGGATTTATGGGGAAAACGATGTAAATTTATGGGTACAGAAAATTTATGGGGTTTTCGATGCAAATTTATGGGTGCGGAAAATTTATGGGTTTTTCGATGCAAATTTATGGGTACAGAAAATTTATGGGGAAAACAATGCAAATATATGGGTACAGAAAATCTGTGGGGTTTTCGATGCAAATTTATGGGTACGGAAAATTTATGGGGTTTTCGATACAAATATATGGGTAAAAAGATATTTTGCCGTTCGAAACACTGTGGAAGCGGGGAACGCTTATTCATGGATCCGACGGATTCTTATTTGGCGAATAGCGTCTGGGCGCAGTTAGTCATGGCCGGAAGCTCGTTAGGTTTCATAACTTCCGCCAGACATTTCACAATCCTCAGAGTTGTATAAATACCCGTTTTTATTCTCAAAGATTGTTCCCCGGCCCGGCCCGTTGGCCCGCCGGGCCTTTTTTCACTGCGGGCCTAAGGTAGGCCCGGCCCGGCCCAGAGGCCCTGCTCAGCAGGCAGACTCTTGAAAAAGGTGACGTGACCCCTTACCATGCCTTGATTTTTAACCACGCCGAAGTGGCGCATCGTCACATTGTAGTAGGCACGTAAGAATAAAATTATATAATGGGGGGCGCTGAAGCGAATTATAGGCGGCTTAGGCAAAATGCGCTTGAAATTATGCCGAAAACGTTTACCTTTTGTGGAAAGTCGGGCCTCAATCGGGCCTACCCTATACCCGGCCCGGCCCAGGGCCCGGCTAGACTAGAAATATCTAGGCCCGGGCCCGGCCGCCCGGTTGCCCAGGGTTGGGTCAAGGCCCCGCTTGTCGTCTTACGCATTGATTGTTAATATCTGTTTGACATGCGTTACTTTGATGAATAAATACTTGATGAATTCTATCGTAACACATAGGACAATTATAGCCTAGCTTTTCCTTGTATTACAGAGGGGCTAGGCACCATTAAACGACCAGTGATCACCTAACGTCGACAGGCGTCGCTGACTGTGTCGATAACAGAACGATTGAACGGAGCCGCCATTCGGTGGGATGACTTCCACGAGCACCGAGTACTAAGGATGAAACACTGAAGACAGTGCGAATACGTGCGCAACGGGTAAGTTTGCTTACAAAGCTCTGTTGTGACTTGTAACTGAAGCACAACTGCCGACATAACGGCAACGGTACGCGGCAAAAGTGAATGCGTATTTTTTGTAACGAGTCGTCGTCTTTCGAAAAATCGTTGTGCGCTGTTATATGCAAATCCAAGGAGCAGCCTTTTTTACGCGTATAGATAACCTTAAGACTGTCGGGCTGAAGACGACACTTTAAAGAAATCACAAGCGCCGAAAAAAAAGAACGATCCTTTTGAAAACAGACGGCTTAATGCGAAAGGTGACCAGAATTCTTTCGAAATAAAACCGCTTTCTAAGCCGGCGCAGGAGGAGGCAAATCTTTCGTACGGGGCAAGTTGGCCTCCGCGCCAGTAAATCAGGTTGCTTCTGCGCAATATTTTCTAAAATTATACTGAAATTTTTCACTGAACAGTGGCTTTTACTGACTTTACTCTACTTGCCTTTGCTCGATTTACGTTTACTCAGTTTGCATTTACTCAGTTGATGCGTTAACCAACCTCACAATTTTAGGGTTTTAGATTTTATTCCCGACCTGCAGCCGTACTACTAGGCCCTTTATGTGCCGAGCATTTGCCACATCCGTCCCTATTTGGGCCGGTGAGGGTGGCATGCGGGTGTTAAAGTTTGCCCTTCCGCGCCCCGCTCAGGCAAGTTCCCCTGCGCATTCCGCGAAACTCCGGTGGGACACACCGACGGCGTGTTTGTTTACACGCTTGGACGGCTTACGTGTCGCATTCTGCGCTTTTAACGGATACATTTCAGCCGGCGTTTTCGAGCTTGACGTCTTGAGAAAGTTCGCAATGAAACTTTGGAGTCGATGCGGCTGCAAGGACGTGCACTAGTGTCCTGGACAGACTATCTCTCAGGTGCTCCTGAGGGTACCAAAATTCAAGTTTCGCTCCTACGTAAAATGCGCGTCGAATATGCGCCCGGAGTACGTTCACAGAACCATCGAGTTCAGTCATCCTTCAGTTTATGTGGCCATCGGCGACCATACCGGTCACTACTTCTTAGTTAAACCTGTCAGCGTGTAACGATCCCCCCCCCTCTCGAGAATTATCAAAAGGGGAAAAGAGGCCGTCCACATACAATCATGTAAACTCACGAAGAACGCAAAGCAGACGATGCCATCATAAAAAGGCCTGAAAGGAAGGAATAAAAAGAGCTCTCGGTCTCGATTAAAACTGGTGAGGCCTTTGCCCATACCATCGTACGTTTCAAGTGGAGCCGGAGTCACCGGTTCGATTCCGTTTCCAGGGATTAACATCTCTGATTCTGCCTAAAAGGGCATCGTGGTTTCCTCGTTTGTTGTTAGCGACGTCCATAAGGCTTCGGAGCTGCTTGCACTCTTTGTCTAGCAGTAAGAGCAGTTGCTTCGAACGACTAAATAAACATCACAGGCCGTGCCACGTGCAACTGGGCCAATTATGCACCTAGCACCGCCGAAAACAATGCAGCCTGCACATGATGTGGCACTTGTACCCGACGGCAATTATTGGAAGCCGCCGACCAGGGGAGAAGTGCAAACAGTCGTGTCTGAACACGTGTTGTAAAGTGCGGCACGTTTGGACACTGCGAACGAATGAGGTCAAAACTCGAAGACGAACTTCCGTCACAAATGCAAATTTTGCATCACTTAATGTCTCATACGTCCTTTCCTTGTTGCTTGCGCCTTCGTAGTAGTCGGTCCTCCGTCCTTATTTTAAAGCTGAAGAAAAACTACAGCTTCCAGGCTTCGTACGGACGATGCTTCTGTCCGGTCCAGTGTTCTCGATAAACCGGAATTTTTCGCGATAAACTGAACTGAACAGGAGATTAAGATCTTAAGGCCTCCATGATGACCTTAAACTAGCTTGTGCAGGTGAATATTAGTGTGGAAACAAGCTGGTTAACGGTCCGAGTGACGGACTGTCCGTGGGAAAGACGAACTTTCCGCTGAGGATTTCGTCAGGTAAGGGTCCCCCCCCTTACCATCCGCTCCGCCCCTAGGGCCAGTCTCCTAGTTCAAGTTAACTTGCAAGTTCAGTGAATCAAAATTTTTTCCGCTGAACTGAACAGAACTGGAGTTAAAGTTCACTTTGGCTCAGTTCACCACGTCACTTAACTCGGCGGTTCGCCGGAACAATTGTCCGTTCTAGACTTGATGAACCTGTCGACGTTTGAGGAGTACTAGCTTGCTTGCCACGATAACACTTCTCCGTTGCTTAAGGAAGCTGTGGCATTTAAGGGCAACAGGGATGCGATTACCAGTGTAGCTAGCTTCAGGGCCGCAAACATCGACTTATCCTGTCGTACGTTACAAAACTCGCGGGTGTAATGCACGACGAGACTTTGACGATAACGCTTCCTGATATCCTCGGATGTGCTGCTCTGCTTCCGCTATGCCCTCCGCCTGAGCTGCTTATGACACTCATCATCAATCCCATCCCGCTCGGCGCGGCTCATCGCTCCCGCTCATCTTAAGGAAGTTTGCAGCGCCTGCGGAGCAGGACGAGGGCATTTCTCCTCCGCTAAGAAGGGGCACGCTAAAAAAACGAGCGCCCTCTTAGCGGTTTATCAGCGCCATCGTTGGCGGGCGCCGAAAAGTTCGCCCTCGCAGCCGCAGCCGCCGAAAAGCCAGCGCGGCTTGGCCCACCGGCGCCGTCGGGCGGGGACCGCCCCACGTTAGCGTAGACGTGGACGCAGGGGTGAGGAACGCGCTGCAGAGACAGCAAGGAACAGCAAACGGCTTCTCCTCACCGCCGCTCATCGTCCACGGCATTTACACCGCCGCCGTAGACGGATAGACGCCTTGAGGGCATATTTGCGTCGCCGCCGCCCTCCGCCGCGCTGTCGTCGATTAAAGGGGCTGTACGTCGGGTAGCGTCGTCGTCGGGCGTCTTGATGATTCGAAGGCGTTCGTTAATATCTGGCACTGCTTCCGCAATAGACTCGACCTCGAATACTGCCATTCGCCGCGCTGCAAAGCGGCAAGCCATATTCCTATGTCCTGCCGAAGCTCTTAGCTGTTGCTAACTTTTACGCTCTCTACCTCTATAGCCAGTATTTTGCTGCGATTTCGTCGGCTACTAAGCGATGTTGTACAGTCACGTCACGCTGCTGATGCTCCGCGTCGTCGATGTCGTCGCTAAGACGACGGTTCAGCAGTCTGCGAGGATGCTAGTCGCGGAATTCCCCGGCGACATTCAGGTGAGCTCTGGCGTACAACTACTAAAGGGCGTCATAAACTGCGCAATCGTCTGCCGTTTTCTTTTCTGACAGACCTACGCTCTCACGATTAGACGCATTACCCCCTCCTCGCTGCCTCTTGTGATATCATATACGCAAGGCCGGCGTTCCCAAAACAGCTTGTTCAACAAGAAACCATTCAAAATGCTGTATAAACCGTTGAAAGCTGTAGCCGCGTGTAGCCTGACATTAATGCTTCTTTAAGGAACTAAGCCTGAAATGCAGATAAAATACCCGGCGTAGGGTGACCAACTAAAGCCTAGCAAATAAGTGGTATTTCGCCTTCGCATGCCCCTTCGACGGGCCCTTTTTCTAGCTTCATTTACAATCTGGTTGGCTATACTTCAGGGACGGACAGGTCCTGCCCTGGCCCTTATACCCAGGTAAAGTGCCCAGCCTTGCTGTCTTCATTAAAAAATCCTGGCTCGTTTGACTGAATTGTTGCGCTCTCATCCGGTGGGAGATTTATTGCACGTGCCCGCTCCCTTAACTCATGCATTATTACCCACGAAAGCGCTGCCCGACTGAGTACACACCTCATCTATTTTCGGTCTGGGTCTTTGGAAATAAGAGCAGGTTTATTTAGAGGGGAGAAAAATAACTGTCCGAATAAACCCTTCAAATCGCTGCCACGCGTAGTAAACCTCAGTCACATACGCTCAGGGTCGACTTAGAAAGAGGTTTCAATCAGTACGCTGAAAACAGTCACAGTGTTTGGATTGATTGTGGAAGGATAGGAGGATATTCCCAGATGCCCACTTCGAGAGTTCCTACCGATTTAGAGAGCCTAAGATTAGCCAGCCTAAAATTTTGCTTCATTCCACGTACTGGACCGGGATGCTAGCTTGCGCTAATCTTTGGCTGTCAGCGTACCTCATTTGTTTATTTTTGCATACTCATTCTGACTATGCGTCACCGTTCCGGTCGCATTCTCTCTCGGTTGCCCGTGCTCTTCCATGCGTTACTTTCCCAGGCAACTTCACGTAGGCAACGTGTAAGTCTCTTGTGAATCCCCAGGAGAACGAAACGAAACGCTTCCGTGAACCTATCTTTGGCCCAATCTGACGTCGACGTGGAGTCGCCCCAAGAAGAAGAACAATGCAGAAAAAGGTTGCTCGTTAGGTCGCTCAAAGCGTGCCAATTTTGCATAAGGAAGTTTACCTCATAAAAAAACGCCAAAACGCAAAAAAAAACTAATGGGATTGCACTATGTGACGGGAGTAATGCACAAATCGATCTTTCTTCTTTTTTCGTAAAATACCCAAAAAATACCGCTTCTGAGGAAGGAGGCACTGTTTTCTGACCGGCCGAAAAGGTCACGAAATGTTTAGACAAAAAAATCTGCGTGCCCGACATACTCTATACGGGAAAAGTGATGAGTTTGTTTGGGAAGCTGGCAAAACTTGATGGGTTTTTTAATTGCGTAAGTAATCTCGAGTTTTCGACATTATTTTCCTTTTGGTAAGCGGAAACCCCCCGTTTTGCCGGATTAAAATAGCCGGACCCCTGAGAAGAAACGATTTTTTCCATCGTTCTACGGTGAAAAACAAGGAAAACCGAACCTCGGAACCGGTATCTACTGCGTCTAACAGTTCTCGAGCTCGTCATATGGATCTGCCTAGCAGACTTTTGTTGCTGCACTCATGCCAAGTCGGTACAACGGTTTGCGTCATTGTTACGCACGCCCTGAACTTAAGCGTGCCAACGAACGCACGCCTATTTGTGCCTTTTGCGTAGCTCTGTAATACGTCGCTTCCGTTTTCGGCACATGTTTCTTACGCTGTCAACAGGCCGAGCCTTCCCTCTTCGGCCGGGGGATAGCCCTTCTTTTCACTATCCTGAAGAGGCTCTTCCTGAAGCTCTTCTCGCAACTTTTTCCCGTCGGTCTTTATGGCGGCGGGGCCGTGACCGCGCATTGCCACGGCGTCGCATAATCTAATCGTCGGCGGGGTCGTCGTCGTCGCAGCGGCGAATTCTCGCAGCGCTTCCTTCTGCGGCGCGCGGCGCCGCTGAAATCCCCTTAGCCGCGAGCGGACGCCTCCTCTTCACTCCTCCTCAGCGTGCCGTTAAACGAGGAGAATTTCGACCTAAGGGCCAAAGCGATGCGCGTCCAATTGAGCCGCAATTCATCGCTGCGCCGCAGCGCTTCTTAGCGGGTCAATTTTTGGCGCCGCGAAACGGATTAGCGAGATGTTAAGAGCTCTCGGAAGAGGCGACGGATGGACGGATACTCGAGAAAGTTTTGAGCGACTAGGAGGGGCTATTGACGGGTTCCGGGTGCCAAGTGGAGCCGAAAGAACTTGTGCAAAGGTACAAAGAAAAGCAATCCGGAAAAAGCGGTACAAAAAAGTATTGGCGAATAAAGTCAGGGAAAAAACACAATGGAAAAATCTGCATGAGAACAATCTTGAGGATCCACGTTGCGCCCTTTCCTTTCGACCTTGTGTCGAAGAGTTTAGGAGGAATGCTTAGCAGCGCCCCCCCCCCCCCTAAAACAGTTCGCTCCGCATACTAAACATGACCACTGTCCAGACCACATTGAATTACGTTACGGTACCATAAAGTGATTACAGGATCACTATCTTCGGAAGGTCTGCTACTTCCGGCCAAGGAAGGGACTTGCGACTTGTGACTTCCGAATTTTTATTCACTTTTACTTAGCTTGCCATAGATGCGAATGTTCCGCCGTCGGTACAGCAACCCTTGGGCTCAAATGGCACGACACGGCAAAGGGCACAACCTTTTTCCTCCGAGCTTAGCACAAATTATGAGCATTCGTACCACCAGATAATACGTCCAAATAAAGCATTTGAAGACATACATTCAATATTTTCAGGACGTGGTCATTTGCGCACCTTTGATGACAAGCACGGACGGTCCAGGCACTGAGATTCAAAAATTCGAGGGTCAGGCAGGGCGGATATTTAACGCTAGGGTACACCTTATGCTCATGGAAACTCGCACCGCCAAGTGCGATAATTTAGTGTGCACTTATTAGGCGCTCTAAATTCGTACGGGAATACCTAGAACCGCACTGATTACGCGTACCCTTCTATTTAACGCTTTAGATCGGCGCTCTCTTCCCCATGCATCGGCAGATCGCCGGCGCGGAAGGATGCGGCGCTATCTGGGAGCAGTATGGCATACAGCGTGCGGAAATCGCGGTGCTAACGGTGCAAGAACTGAACAAGCATCTTCCGTTCAAGCTCGGCATAAGCATTCGCGACTCCTGCTGGACGGAAAGGATCGCGATGGAACAGGTGAACTGTTTGAAAAAGCCGAAAATTAAAGAAATATTTTTATGCTCTCTAAAAATCTTATAAATAAGATAAATATCAAAGCAAATTACCGTTCATTTCTTTGGATTCTTACTTAACTCTTTTGAAAGGGATTACCTATACTTTTATTAATTAATTACTTAATTATTATTGGATTAACAAATATTTTTATTTGATGCGTTTATTTAATTAATGATTTAATTAATGTATATTTACTAATCCAAATAGATTTTTTTATTTTCCCTTGCAGACGATCGCTTTCCTTCGCGAAGGCGTCACTCAATGCTCGTGCTGCCAAACTGCGGGTTGTCAGAAGAAGGCGAATCCGGTCGTCGCTATCGTCGGGCCCGCAAAGAGCTCGACGACAATCGCCGTGCAGAACCTTCTACAGGTCTTTCGGATTCCGCAGGTAAATAAGCAAGAGTCCCGTCTCTTTCGGACGCCTAGTTTTATAAAGACCTATTTTTCCTACTTTTGTGGTCACAAGATCGATCGATTGATTCCGATTCCGCAAAACTGACAGAACATTGATGCCGATTCCGGTACAGTTGGGGTGATCTGTTTGCTTGTTCAGATTGGGTACTCCGCCACGACGACGGACCTTAGCGACAAGGAACAGTTCGGCTACTTCCTACGGGTCGTTCCATCTGACGTATGGCAAGCACGCGCGATCAATCAGCTCCTGCGACAGTTTAACTGGACCTACATCGGCGTGATCTACAGTGCTGGTAGGTAATTCTTCCTCTCAACAAGCCTACGTCGGGGCTAGGCTCAGCCCCTTTGGCCAGCATTGATTCTGACCGAAAACTTCTTAAAATGAAATAAGAATTATAAAATTTTTAATTAAAATTAGAAGACAAATAAAAATGGCCGATGTCCGTTCCGGTTCTAGGCCCGTAAGCATTTAAAATTGACTGAATTCGTCTTATTGAAAGGGAACTCTGTAAAGCGTATTTGACCAATTCCGACTCCCCAAAAGTCCTCGTCATTCGATGACGGTCCCGTTCTGAGCCAGTCCTTGCGTGGACTAGTTTTTGGGACTTTAAGGCGGCTTGGTTACCTGACTGTGTTCGATAGCGCTTCTCCTTCCAGGAAACTACGGCGAGAAGGGCTTCGAAGCGATGGAGCGCCTCAGCAGTACCGACGGTACCGTCTGTATCGCCCACTCTCAGAAGGTCAAAGTACTCGCGGACGTGGAGGAATACGAGAAAGCGCTCCTTGCCTTCACGAACCTCAAGAATCGACCTCAGGCGGCCGTATGCTTCTGCGAGGGCATGAGCATGAAGAAGGTCTTCGAGGCGCAGAAGCGATTGCGGAAAAAGAACCCGTTCATGCAGCCGTTCCAGTGGATCGGAAGCGACGGATGGGCGGACAGGTAAGCCATCCGTGAGTCGGCCGTGATGACGGTCGAAGGCCCAATCACGATCTGGCCAATGAGGGCAAGAAAGTGTCCTTGCACTTATTGCCTAAGACAAGCAAGTTTTAGATTGGCCCAGGAAATTTCATTCGAAATGAATTAACATTAATTCTGCATGTATTACCATTTAGTTCACATGGCTGCACACGTGCATGCTTCTGCATGTGCTACCGCTTAGTATGCATGCATGCATGAGTATGCACGCGATAGTTTTCCGTACGCCTGATAGCACGCATGCATGCGGTACCGCGTGGCACGCATGACTCCTCGCATGCGTCTGCTACCGCTTAGTACGCATGTCAGCACGCATGCATGCTTATGCACGCGGTACCACTTAGACGCGGTAATCGCATGCGTGCAGTACCGCTTTGGCTCAAAGCATGACGTGCTGCATGCGTTTGTTATAAACGTAAATTGTCCCATTGTTAGTGTTTGGCAAATTTCATTCGAATTCTATGGGTTTTAATCCGATAGGCACTCTCTCACTGAGGGACTAAGGCATGGGTACAAAAGTTTTTGCCGGTCACGCCGTCGTCTTGTGCCATCGCGGTCAGCATGCCTGTCTAGGATTTTTGCTGGGTTGTTTCAATGATGTGTCACTAAGAAACCTGAGTGCCTTAACCGCTGCGCATTTCCCGCTGATGCACGATAATTTTTCGCTGGTCTAGGTTGGACGTCGTCGAAGGCGTGCAGGACGAAGCCGCCGGCAGCTTCTCCATCCGGATCCACTCACCGAAAGTGGAGAGCTTCGAGCCCTACTACTTCTCCCTGCACCCACAGAACCACACGAAGAACCCCTGGTTCCGGGAGTTCTGGCAGCAGAAGTTCAAGTGCCAGCTGACGGTGCCCAAGGACGACACCGTGACGCCAGTTTGCACTGGACGCGAGAATTTGACCCAGAACTACGAGCAGGCAAGTTCGGCAGTATTTTTGTACGGAAGTTTTAAGTTCTGAATGGAGTGCCGAATTCGGAAGCTTACTCGGAAAAATAAAAATAGTCGGACGAGAACAAGGAGCCCCCAGCCGAAACCACCCGGCCGTATACCGCTGCCTTAGAAATCCTTCCTGGTACTTTCCTACCTGCCTAGTACTTGCTTCGGGGTTTCCCGGCTCTTACCGCTACCTTTCCCAGACATCCCAGTCCTTTCCGATACATTCTTCGAACCTTGCCGTCCTTCACCGGCCTTCGTAGACCTATCCGTTCATTCCCGCTACCATGTCGGTCCTTCACAGACCTTCTTGACCCGTTCCGAATGAATACGTTCATCGGACTTCCCGGTACCTGCTAAGGTCCTGTCCGGTCTTACCCGATAACTTGATGATACATTCCTGGGGTCTTCCGGATTTTTCCCGCTTCCCGTGTGACACTTTGGATGAATGAAGACTGTTCTACGCTAGCGACTGTTCTCTGCAAAGACAGCGACGACCTTTTAGGACCCGAAGCTCAGTCAGGTGATCAACTCCATTCGCGTCGTCGGCTTCGCCCTCAAAGCCATGTATCAGGACAAGTGCAAGGACAACACCACGGCGGTGATCTGCCCAGAGATGGAGACCATCAATGGAACGATGCTCTACCGGTACATGATGAACGTCACGTTCGTGGACCAGTTCCAACAGGAGATCTCTTTCGATGGCAATGGCGACCCGCCGGCTTGGTAAGCACGAAAAGAAAATTAAATGGTTCGGAATGAAAATACAAAGTACGCGTATTTAAATTAAATCAATTAAATCATATTTTAATTAAATAATATTAAACTTAAATAAGAAATTAAAGTTAGGGCTAGAAAATAATAGCGTTGACAAAAGCCGTTGTTACTTGAATATTATTAAGATTAGTAATAAACCACTGAATAATAAATGTCATTACTTAATTTATTTTTCTCCAATGTCCTTTTACATGTAAATTAAAGATAAATAAATGTATGTATTACCTGCAGATGAGCTGGCCCTTTACAGGTACGATATTCTCAACTACGTCGGTGACGAGGGGTTCCGGCTGGCCGGAGACTTCCGGCAAGTTAGAGGCAGCTCGCCCATTCTTCGAGTGTCGGGCGAGCCGAAGATGTTCTTCGACAAGACGCCAAACCTACCCGAATCCGTGTGCAGCAAGCCATGCGGCGTGGGTCAGAGGGTAAGCCGAGGAATGATAGTAAAATTTACGTACGATCCATTATAGCCGAGGAAGACCACCGCCTGTTGCTGGATCTGTGAGACCTGCCAGGACGTGCAAATTGTCAACTACACGACCAACTTGTGCCAGAACTGTCCTCTTGGTTACTGGCCCGCGGAGAACAGGACGGGTAAGCCCTGCAATGAAATGCGGCGGGAGCTCTTGCAAGTTGTTTTCTACTGAACAAGGGTGTACGGAAAAATCGTGTGACTAAATCGAATATAAAGGCTCAAATTCGAATCGAACATTGAAGTTGAAAAACGAGCAAGTCTTCGAAAATCGAATAACGTTTACGGGGCGGAAAAACGGAACGGCTCGAAAACCGGGTCATTTGAAAAGCCAGCTCTAAGCCTAAAAACCTACCGTTACGCATTTTCTGGACGCTACCTAAGCCGCTTTCACGAGCCTTGGCAGCGAAGGCCAGGACAAAGGACTTGCCTAAATTGGACTAATTAAGAAAATTAAAGTAAGTACAAGCAAATAGACGGGTCCCCGGCCTAAGCCTAAGCCGCTGATCCCGAGTCTAAGTATGTATAAGCGACTTAAGCTAAGCGGTCGTTCACAAATAAACGCATCATTTGGGTTCTAGGGGTTTTATCGCGGTTTTAGCATGCTTTGAGCTGACGCATGAGTACTACAAGATGTCCTCACCATCGTCCATTGCTGCCCTGGCCTTTGCCTCTGCGGGGATCTTCACGACTCTCCTTACGATCGTCGCCTTCCTCAACCACAACGCCACGCCGGTCGTGA
Organism: Aphelenchus avenae; assembly: GCA_020875895.1. Taxonomy (NCBI): domain Eukaryota; kingdom Metazoa; phylum Nematoda; class Chromadorea; order Rhabditida; family Aphelenchidae; genus Aphelenchus; species Aphelenchus avenae. Next base: position 32,698 of record JNEY01000985.1, read on the forward strand.
AGTCGACGACGCGCGAACTTTCCTACATCATTCTCAGTGGGATTACCGCCTGTTACGCGGTGACGTTCGCGATTCTGGCGAAGCCGTCGTTCGTCAGCTGCTTTATTTCGAGGACGTTGCCACCCATCGCATTCTCGATCATCTACTCGGCGTTGCTGACGAAGACGAACCGCATTGCGAGGATCCTCGCGGGCAGCAAGAAGCGGATCTTGACGAAGAAGCCGCGCTTTCTGAGCACGTTTAGCCAGGTAAGGCGTAAACGGTTTGGGGTCCATTAGTTACATCCAAAACTCACAACAAGGGTCTACCTCTAACGAAGTTACCATGTGCAAAGTCTCGATTACTGGCTGCATGCGGAATGCGGCGACGAATGCGGTAGCGCGATGGTGCATGTAGAAACGCCACAATGCATGTGGATGCGCCATGGCACATGCGGTAACGCTAGCATTCATATGGTAAGCACTGTGATTCATGCGGTAAAGCTACGGTGCATGCGGTAGCTCTGTAACCCGCGCGGTAGCGCTATCGCCCATGCAGCAACGGCATGGTGCATGCGGTAGCGCTATTGCATGCGGCAACGATAGCATGCATGCGATAGCGTGGTCTCCTGAAGTAGCGCTATCATGCATGCGGCAGTGCTGTGACGCATGAAGTGACACTCTGATCCATGCGTAGCGCTACGATGCGCGTGACAGGGCTGTGACGGACGTAGGGGATCTAGCATGCATGCGAATGCTACGTATACGGTCGCGCTATGCACAAGGTTACACTCTATCATCGTTGACCATTTCTCAGTCCGTTCTTTGTCCGATTTCCCAAATATACAGCTTTAGGTCGTAATCACGTGGGTCCTCGTCAGCATCCAATGCGTCATCGTCGCCGTCGGCGTGATGGAGGAGTTCCCGCAGGCGGGCTTCGACCCGCACTTCATGCCCCAACGAATGGTCCTCGTGTGCAATTCCTCGACGCTCGCGTTCATGGCGCCGTTCGTGTGGAACTTCCTGCTGGTCATATTCTGCACGGTTTACGCGTTCAAGACGAGGAACTTGCCGGAGAACTTCAACGAGGCGAAGTTCATCGGGTTCACTATGTGAGTGCACACGAATTCGAAACATTTTCTTCGTCTGTCAGTGTCCTGCCAATCTGTCGGAAAATAACGCAAAAGGAAAAAGGTGGACCGTAGGCATAGGTTAGAGTTAGGCTTAAGTTATATAGAGTTAGGCTCAAACCCGACTAAGCTTTGTTCGAGCACCGGCCGTTTTAGAAACGGTCGTGTGAGTACCTAAGCCAAAGCTATAAGCAAACCGCCAAAGCCTAAACCTGCGCGTAAGGTTGGAGATGGCTCAGCTAACTAAGGTTGGATCAACACTAGCTAATCAGGCTGATTTAGATGACTAAGCAGGCGAATTACCAATGATAAATACTCGACACTCAAACGACCAATCGAAATTATGTCGGGTACTCAAACGACGTGTTGCCTCAAGCCCCTTGACTCCCGCGCCGCCATTACGAGGCTGGAAAATTCAGACAGCATGTCATGCTGAGCGCTTCCGCATGGGTTTGCAGGCAGATTGACCGTGCAGAGCAGCTGAATCGGATGGCGGCATGGGTGCACTCATGCGCACAACGGAGGATTCATGCATGCACGGCATTCTGAAATGATGCAACACACCTGCGCCCTACTCTACGCTGCCCAATGTAGAATGTCTACAAAAGAGACTATTTCTTTAGACCAGCCAATCGGAGTAATAATCAAACTTTTCATGCAACACCCCTAGCATCGTTGTGCACGAAGGAGACTAGTAGAACCTTTAGAGCAAAGCAGGACTATCACTACTTTAACCGAGAACTAACCTGGGACTCTGCTGCGTCAGCGCTAAACCTTCAAGCGACCTCTTTAAGGTACTGCACCGTCGTCGTATGGGCCGCGTTCGTCGTACTCCACCTCGGCGGGCCGGGCAACCAGGCCCTGACATCGTCCATCTCCTTCAGCCTAAGCGCTACGATCGCGCTCGTTCTTCTCTTCTTCCCGAAGCTCTACATTCTCCTCTTGCATCCCGAGAAGAACGTTCGAGCGTCGTACACGACGACGAAGCTGATCCGATGTCACTTCGGCAACTCGCAGGGGATCGACAGCAAGAGCAGTCATCACAACCTGTCGTCGAAGACCAGGACAAGTCAGCAGTCGATCTCGATAAGGTCGGTTTTCTTTGGAGCACGCTTGCAAGTACTAAATGTTTGAGTAAATGGT
>JNEY01000986.1:27518-47413 GCA_020875895.1 Aphelenchus avenae
TTTTAAATCACGTAGAGCTATACTATATCTATATACCTTATACTCTGCTTGGCTTTGCCTAAGCCAGTGATTTTTGTCCTGCGACATACGCGTGCTGGCACAAAAATGAATGCTTGTCGGGTATGGTAAAGCGGCAAAGCCCCACGAACATTATAACCTTAACCACAAGAAAAGATGCGCTTTAATTCCAAAAAAACTTGCAAAAATTTACGCGTGCATGCACGTTTAATCGTTTTCGCCAAAAATTCAACTTGACGCATCCAACGCATGTAATTCATCCATACGCCAGAGTATGACAGGAACCGTTTTGACTTCGTCTGTGGGTTTCAAACGTTACAACACCATTAGAAAGCTTAAACATAGCTTCCGATCTCAGCTGCTTGTTGAGGCCGACACAGTTTCTGGACATACAAGCAACAGCGGCTGCTTCTTCGCTATCGTGACCTTACGCAACCCTCACCTTAAAGTGCAGCCTTAGACATGCTTTTTTGGCCGCGTTTTTTGCACTGTTAAAAAGTGTAGTTTTGCGTTAGACTTGTGGCATGGATAATCCTTATTAACCTATGCCGTGCTTATTTCAGCGTCGACGAGTGCATAATATCCATCGTTTAATCGGGATAAGCTACGTCTAGCGCATGTTCTGCGCAGGTTAACCGCATCCAAAAGTGTTAAAGGCAAATTCTCTACCGTACTCAGAGAGGAACTACTATGTTTGATGTACCACCTGGACAGGAAATGCAATCGAATGGAGTTCTTCAGATTAAGGGAATCGCCTTATGACAATCGTGGTCTGGGAGGACGAAGGCAAAAAAGCGAAAGTGCCCCAAGACGCCGTGTTTCCGCCCCTTAATTAACTGCGTTTCCCCCTCCCCCCCCCAAATTCTCCCAAAACTATTGCTAATTTGGGGACAGATGGGGGCAAGTCGCGGTAAATTATGAGGCAGTAACGCGGCGAATTTGGTGACACGTTCGCTGTAGACGCGAAGACGACAGCTATCCACCGTACTCAAGGCCTGATTTTCCTGCTTGTTGCACATGTTTCATGTAACTTTGGACCTTCTGCAAAATACTGAGAACGTCACTAATAAAGCAACGGTGAGGCTAACAAAAGGAACTAAAGTATGTCAAAAACCGCCATATGGCGCTCTTGGAAGCGGCTCTGTAGTCAGATTTCGATGGTAAGGACGTACAAAAAAACTCGTTGCAGGCGATGCCAACTTACTTGTTGGCTGGCTGAAGTCTGACAAATATAGTAAGCTCTGGCGGCGCCTATTTGCAGAACCAGAAGCGCTACGAGAACACGACTCGCTTGTGAGTTTTACGATCAGCGACATGCATAGAAGTCCAAACCGACTTCTCTAGCGACAAGCGAAATATCTGTTTTAAGCGCCTGACGTGCATTCTCTGCTGTAGGACAACGCGCGTTTGTCCCAAAAGGGACCTGCCATTCGTCGTTATCTCCTTCAGCCTGCGGAAACACCGATTTTCCGGTGGAAACCCGCAAAGCATAGTCACAAATCATTGCCTAAGCGTGCAGCGAGCCGAAAGCGGCGACGTGGAATGCGTTTACCTCTGATAAAGGCCCAGATCACCCTAACGCACTCGTTCCTAGTGATTCATCTCATAACAGTGTGTTAGCTGTTTCACGACTTTTAGGCCCCTCCAGAGCATCTTGGTAGTAAGCGGTCCAATCAAAACGTGCGGAAAAAGGATCTGTGTTGTAGATAGAGGGGAAGAACTTTAGACAGAGGGGAATATTTTGGCTTATAATTAAAAAACATGCTACCAGATCCCCCTCCTGTCGGATCTGGTGAGGCACTCCCTGCAAACTAGTCAAGATATATGTAGCCTGAAATTTGCGTATGCCCCGCACTCTAAAAGTTTTTCCCTTCTTTCTGACCACAGAGAGCCCACGAATAAATTGTTGCTTGGCTGTCATTATGTGAAAAATCGGTTACTGTTTTTTCTCATTTTCGGGCGCGACCGCGTGATAAGCCGGCAATTTTTCTTGGTTTTTGGGTCCGAAATATACCAAAATTTTATCTGACATCTACGGGTACAGACTGCTTTTTTCGCAGTCTTTCACAGCTGAACGGCACGGTCCCTTGCCGCAGACCCTCAAATCTATAAAAAAAAGTAGCGGTGATTGCCACCCGAAAATCAGGGACCGGATCTTCGGAATAACATTATGGCGAAATCAGTTGCATGCTCATGCTTAGCAGGCTTAGCCTTCGAGGCAGGCTCAGGGTAGCTTTGCTACGTTGGCGACTGCGCATTTACCTCGGCACACTACAGCTAGCATCCGCTTTTTCAAGCACCCACAAGAGTTGATAGGCGATTGGAGACGGCAGTGCAACGACATAGGCTACAAGTGCGCACCGTTTACACGTATCGGCGTGGAGATTACAAGAAAATCCGCCAGCAGACCTTTTTATGTTGTAGCGCGCGTTGGTGAAACAAAAAATTAAAAAATAATTTTTGTAAATTGTTCTTGCTTAAACTCGTAGGACGACACGTACTAATTTCATTTAATGCTAATTTTAACTACCTTCAGAACAAAAAGGAAACAAGGTAAATGCGTCCTTAACTTACCTGCTTTTTTCGGGCGCCCGCCTGGAAAACCGATATCCCCACCTGACCATTCCTGAAAAGATACCAAGCCAAGCTTGCCTCTCACCTGCCAAACAATAACTAGGCGAAATAACACGGAAACCTGGAGACATCAAAAGATTTTCGCGAACTTGGCACTAATGTGTTCGCCAATTCAGCCAACTGAGATCAGCTACGACTAGTATAAGAAAAAATTATATTACGGTCTATTTTATTAACTTTAGACTTTATCAAGTTCACCAACCATTTAGACGGAGTAAGGAATAGTGCCAGGAAAAAAAAACGTAAGAGGGTTTGTTTTATTTACTTCTTTACTTACCTTGTTTTACAATAATTTTTTTAAAATTTTTAACCGTATTTTGCCGTTATTTCTTTATTAAATCGACCTTTAATCGCTTCTGTGCCACGCTGGTGGGAGTATCTTGCAGCGATGTCCTCAGATGCCAAGGATTAATAAAAGAGAGAAGGGAGAAGGAGAAGAAATTAGGCGAACAGTACACGTGAGAAGCTCCACTAGGGTTCATTGGGTTCATTTCCAAAAGGGGTGGTCCCCGCATTCAAAGGTACGTTCGGCCGGAGCACAATCATACGAAAAAACTTCTTCTTGCAAAGACTAAGTCAGACCTCCCTGGCCTGAATTACGACGATCAAGAAAGTAATGTGATATGCTTCCTCCTCGTGCCGACTTAAACGGTCTAAAACAACGTTTCAACTGGAATTTTGTGGGTCAAGCGTCTTCTTTTCGCTCCATCCACTTTGGTTGACGAAGAGATCGTTTTCCTCGCTAAAATAGAAGGCAGATAAAATATAAGAAATTGTCTTCCTACTTCCTCGCGATCCAGAACATCGTTTGCGCCTGCTTTTCTCGAGATCCTAAATTACGAATGCGGACTCGCATTAGTTTCTTGGATCGAAGCCTCGTCTTCATCGTCGTCATGGTCACGTTTTGGCTTTCGTCATCGACTTCATCGGAAGATGGCGAAGAAGAAGACGAATGACGAATGAAGAGATGAATGGAAGCACAGGGGAGGCCACTTCGTCTGAGTCCATTCTGGGGATCAGGATCTTGTAAAAAGACAGGGCAAGAACCTTCCCCACTCCCAAATGAACTTGAAAGCGTCCTCAATTCCAGTTAGGCGGGGGCTCACACACCCCTTACGCTCCCGCATATCGGACCACTATTCCCCCCCACCTCGACTTAGTCAAAGGGAACCCTACCCCTAAATGCACTGGCTCCCCATAGCGGACTAGTACCACTTAAAAAGAATACGGTATAGAGGACCATTAAGCGGAGGGCTTATGCGCGAAGCCCAGAGAGCGACCGAGGCTTCGGAAGTCTACGCCCTAATCACTTTGACCTGAGCGGCTCAGTGCCAGCGCACGGGTATAAATGAACCTCGCCGAAGGAAGTTAATCATATTCGCTGACGGTCTCATCCGGCTTCGATGACGAGTAAAAAAATGTCGTCCGCTATCGTAGTCCTGGCTGTGCTCATGTGGTCCTGCAACGAAGCCCAGTCGCTGACCTGCTACGAAACGAACGCGGAGGTAGGTGCTGGGAATAAGGCTTGCTTGCAGGGCCGTATTTAGCGGGGGTGGGGGGTGGAAGGGGACCCTTTGGTGAAGAAAATTTTTTTTAAAGTTGGTGAAAAATTAATATAAAATAGGTCTAAAATAAATAATAAAGGCTAAATATGCCATTTTTAACGTTATTTTAGTGATTTGAGACCATTTTGACCCATTTTAGGGGTCCACCCCCCCCCCTGGTCCCGACCTCCACCCCCCTATCCTGAAATCCTGCCTATGGACCTGCTTGCTTGTTGTGGTGGTTTAGTTCGAAAAGATGGGAAGACTGGGTAGGCCTCCATGACTCAACGTGCCGACCAGGATCTGTATGATCGCGGGCCAGCTTAGCTTGACTAGAGCGCATTTAAGCGGTAAGGGGACTTCATACGGCGTAGGCCATCGCAGGATCGGCGTAGGATATAGGACATGTTTCTGGAACCCGAACAGGAGTATTTTTATGGTATTCTTCGAAAATAGAACTGACACTGAATCTGAAGCGGTCCGCCTGTATTAGACCGTGTGCGCAGGTTGATTTCGAGCAAGCAAAACGCGAGTTACCCTGTCGCTATCACAGACTTAGGCGGATGGTGGGCTTCGACATCGCGCAAATAGGCGTTTTTCGATATTCAAAGCGGTACAATATAGGCCGTGGGAAGCGTCGGGAATGGCCAAGCAAATCGCAAGGTTTTTCCTCATATCTCTGGGTATGATTTACCCCCTCTATGGGCTCTGCTGTCATTAACTTACTTCCAGTTAGCGGGTTGAACGTGGCCAAGATGCTCTTCCCGCACACACATTTGTTCCACGTGTACCATCAATCCTCTAGGGTCACCACGTGAAGAAGACGGACCTCACCTGGAAGTACTGTGCGTATACACCGAAAATCGTCCCCGGAGAGGGCATCGTCGTCGACGCCGCTTACGGTTTGGCCGAGGAGAACGACATGCTAGTGGGCTACGACTTCATGTTCTCCGCCAACGATGGCAGCTACCATGTGGTGGACACTTGCATTCACGAGGTGAGCAGTTCTTCAGTCTTGCTATTTTTGACTATTTTCCCGCAACACGACATATCGTGTTCATGGCAGCCGTCAATATTTTTGGCAATTTACAAATTTTCTTCCACTCTTTTTTGATTTGTGCGTACAAATCTTAGCGTAAGGTTAGACTTCCCATACAATTTTTTACTTTTATAAGGGTAATGTTGCATTTTCATATTTCGTATTCATAAGACTTTGAACCATTCGAGAGTTGTGAATTCTTATACATTGCTGACGACGGGGGCTTTTAGTCTTTCGATCTGCGCGGCTGGTCGTCGAAGTTCGCGCACGTCGAGCATTCTTTCCGCTGCGTGTGCAACACCGACCTGTGCAACCACGGAGCCCTCTTCGGTGGCTTCTTCTCCGACGCTCAAGAGGACAATGGCAACAAGGCCGCTCAAAGCCGTTATGCTTTCCTTGACATTGTAAAACGATATTTCTTATTGTGATTATAAGTTAATACGCCGTGTCTACCGTAATTTTTCGCTTTCTAATTAATCGGTTATGCCCATAGACACTTAGACTTAAATATTGTAAAACGAGTGTGATCGCGCGCTTCGCGCGCGCACCTCGCTCATTACTTCTTGACTGATGATCAAATGGACGCGGGTCCAGCTAGGCCGCCTGGTCCGGGACCGGATCTGGCCTTAGTTTCGAACTCTACATACCTCGAAACAAACCAAAAGCAAGAAAGCCGCCCTCGGAACCGCCCGCAACTGTCCGACCCTACTACCAGGCCCACGCGGTCCGGTCAAGCTGGTCCGCCTGGTCAGGGACCAGATCTGACCTAAGTTTCGAACTCGGCGTAGTCGAGAACCCCGAGGGCAAGAAGTCCGGACTCTGAACAACCCGTAACTGTCCGACCCTGGTACCAGGTCCACCCGGTCGGGACCAGCTGGCCGCCTGGTCCGGGACCAAATCCGGCCCCGCATTCGAACTCAGCGTACACGAAAATACGAATGGCAAGAAACTCGGGCTCGGAACCGCGCGTAACTGTCCGACTCCGGTGCCAGGCCCACCCCGTCGGGCCCAGCTAGTCCGCCTGGTCCGGAACCAGATCTAGCCTCGGATTAGAACTCAGCGTACCCCCCCCCCCCGAAGGCAAGAAAGCCGGGCTCGGAATATCCCGTAACTGTCTGGCCCTGGTACCAGGACCACCCGGTCCGGCCCAGTTGCTCAGCCTGGCCCGGGACCAGATCTGGTCTCGCCCCATTCGAACTCAACGTACACGATAACCACGAAGGGCAAGAAAGCCGGGCTCAGAACCGCCCGAAACTGTCCGACCCTGGTACCAGGTCCGCACGGTCCGGTCCAGCTGGTCCGCCTGGTCCGGGACCAGATCTGGCCTCGGATTCGAACTCAGTGTACTCGAAAACCCCATAGGGCAAGAAATCAGGCCGCATAACCTGCTGGAAAGCCGAAAACTGAAGAGCGTGACAGACGGACAAACAAACAAACAACCCGCGCTCGATTATTATATAGGATATACAGATTTTTGCCCCACTTGTACATACCGCTGTCGCATACAGGTTTCTTTTCAGCGGACAGAACTAAACTTGTTAGCTCGCAAAAATGCACTGGATACGACCCGAACTGTTCCATGCTTAGTCGAACTCACGCTTTTGAGACCCTATTAATAGCCTTGTCATGTTTCAGTGTCTGGAAACTTTCTAAGCTCGATCTATGAGCAATGGATTTTTTTAGCTCTCGAGACACTGAGAAGATATTAGTGGAATAACTAAAGCATTTATTGTGCCGAAACTACCGGCACGATTGCTTTTCAAGTGAAAGTTTGTAAATATATTGTCTTCGACACGCAGCTTCCGAAAGGCTTGACTTGGCCCCGAACTTCAAGGGTCCTCTGGCTTCGGAGGCTCCTTCGGGTGTTCAGGTTCTTTCGGACCTTGCGGCTTCATGGGTGGACCCCCGCAGTCAACAGCTTTTGTTGTTGGCTCCTCGGAAACTTTAGGCTCTGCAGTAGACTCAATGAGGTCTTGTGGCCGTGTCGACGGATGAGTCGTAGACTTGTGCTTGCGGCAAGGACAATCGCGGGGCTTAGACATTGTTGGCTTCGGAGTTTTGTCGTTTGGGCTGTGCAGATCTGTGGTCGTCTTAGCAGGCTGTTCGGTCCGAGCTGGGCTTTTAGTGGGCTTATTCTGCTCCTGAAGCGTCGTTGAAAGTACTGATGATGTCGTATTCTTAGGCGGCTGGTCATCGAAGTTCGCCCACATCGAGCACTCTTTCCGGTGCGTGTGCAACTCCGACCTGTGCAACCATGGCGCACTATTCGGTGGCTTCTTCTTGGTGGACTTCAGGAGGACAACTAGATGAACTCGACATCGTTACTGCTTCAAAAACTTTTTTTCTTCGGGTAATCGCTCGTTTTAACGACAAACCCTTCGCATGCTTCGTTAGGACTTTTGCAAGCTCTATCAAATCTTACGATATGGATCTTACGATATAAACTTGTATTGTCTTACGTCACTCAAAGCCTGCCTCGCGAATCCCCAATCCCCAAAGTAATCCCCAACGCTACCGCATTCGTATAGCATGATTGCACGCACGTTTTGGCCAATGCGTCGTTACGTTGATGCATGCATATTAGCGCTACTGCATGCATCCAATTCTCCACCTTCGTGTGTAGCACTTTGTCTAAAACGGAAAGCGAAAGGTGAAACTTCCAGGTTTAGTATAACTTTTCACAGTCCGTGCAAGGACACCAAACGGGGTTCATAACTATTTTGTGTTCGTCAAGTACGAAAACCACAGATTTCATGTCTCCTTCCTGGCAGCTATATTGGCAGCAGCATTCTTGGGCGCATGCGTTAGCGGGCTCTCTATTGCATGTAAGCAGGAGTCCCGCTCTCCATTACATTGGACTCATCATGCATGAAAACGCCCAGACTCCAATTATGTATAATTTCTCCTTCTTGTACGCTATGCGATGCGTGCGATAACGCGATTGCTATAGCATGTAATCAGGAAACCCCCTGACCTCCCCCCTAAATGGCCGGCAAGACAAAACTGATGTTATTTCGGATTTTGAGAGTCGCAGAAACCTCCTAGGGCTCACTCTGATGTAAGTCCGCCTTGTTGCCCGTTATGCGACGCATGTCATAGCGGGCTCGTTATCGCATTGAAGCACAAATATTGACGGAACCTTATCTTATTTCTTTCAAGCCCGATCAACCTGAAACTTTGAATTTTTCTTAAGTTTTGCATGCCTATCGGATGGTGCCAAATTCGAGGGGGTAGCGACAACCTCGGTTAACGGAGACACAACCAGCCCTTTAGTGGATAAGGAAGGGCGCCGCAACAAGCGGGCCCAGTTGCCTATACAGTTATCTAGTTTGCAGTATTTCTCACTTTAGACGCTATGCGTGCATGCAGACCTCTGTGACCCCTAAATGATCGCTATAAAAACAGACTCTAGACTCTGTCTTCGGGTTCTCGATGCAAGACCCCCATCTACAAATAGCTCCGGGTTCAGAAACGAACGGTAGTCTCGGATTCTTCATGCGTGGAAACCCGCCACTGCTAAATTTCTGGGAGTTGTTTTTCTTTTAAGCCGCTATGGTGCGCATATGATAGCGGGCTCGCTATCGAATGTAGGAGGTATGTCAGACTATTCTGAATCGTTTATTGTCGAAGTCGAGTCATAGCAATCATAGCATCATAGCATTCGGTTGCGGGAATTTCCCATACAAAAACTAGAGCAATTCGCCACATACGCTTGAAAGAACGACTGTTGGAACCATTACGGCGTCCGCTGCCGCGTGGACAAATCATTTATCCGGATAAATGCAAGCCGCAATGCCCTCGTCGTTATATCCGAGCTTGCCGATGGCGTTGGCTTTTTCCGCAGCATCCATCGTGTAGAAGTGGTCAAGCGCCCCATAATTATACATGCGGTACAGGACACGCACTTCCGGACATGGACAAAACGGCTTCTTGCTCGAGGGCTTGTAGACGTAGCCAAGGATTTCCTCGCTCTTGTATCCGAGCCTACTAATCGCATTATCGCGCTCCTCTATGGCCGTTGTGTAGAAGTAGTCGCGTTTTCCAGGGTGATACAGTCGATAGAGCGAGGTGCTGTTCGGGGGACGCGTCCCGTAATACCCTCGTCCGTGTAGCCCTTCCTCTTGAATGAAGCGAATTCGCCGGAGCTTGTAGTGTAAAAGTGATCTTGAACGTCGCCTCGGTATGCTCGGAAGATCGGTACTGTCGTAGTAGGCTTTTGGCAGGCCTGAGGTAATAACGTATTACAAAGCGTATAACGATTGGCGAACAGAAAGCTGATCCCTTTTTAATTTTCGGGAAAAATGAAAACATTGGCTCTACGATGGATAAAAGAATAATTTACTGGCATGCTCAAGAAAACTTCGTACCTCCTTCGGTGGCGACTGCGGAGGCTCTGGTGCTGGAAGCGCGCCATGCGCCAGGTAAAAACTCGACAGCGCCAAAAGTACGAGTTGTCTCATCTAAACATCTTTTCAGAGTCGCGAATTCATTTGTTTCGGAATATGTCCTCGCGTAGACAACGTTCATTCATCGAAAACATACTCGAAAATCACTCATAAAAAGACTGAAAAGGGGAAAATTTTAAAATTGTAAAAAACCTGGCAAAAGGGGGACGAAACGCCCCTTTGAATGTTTTTTTTCCGGACGGATAAGGTCCCGTAGAAAGGTAAAGGTCCCTAATGCCATTCGCATATCCTCGCAGGGCAGCTAGCTACCTCTCATGCTCCATGCCACGATGAGCTGAAGCAAAGCTGTACGGGGACACGCGCCTCGACTTAGCAGTCGAATGATTCGTGATCCCCACGGGCCCCTATATAGAGCAAACGGATGGCGCCATACACGTCTTGTTAACATTTTTGCAGTTGTTCTTGCAACATCGACGTCAGTGCTCTCTGTTCATCCTTCTTTGCCAAGCGACAAACGACAAGCTCATCGTCACCGAAATTGTCGACAGGACCAGGCTCTAGATGGATTGAGCGGGCGTGCGTCGTAATTCTACGAGTACTGACGACGCGAGTGTACACATAGCAGTGGCCATGTTGTATGTCGTTTGTCGCAGTGTATGTAGCATGTGCTCCGGATATGTTAAAATCGTTTTTTACTCAATATTCCGTGGTGCAAGCGCAAACATAACAAGGGTCATGCCGTACGTCGTTTGTACGATATGTACGTACCGGAAATTCTCTGTTAGGTTAGCCGGCTACACTCTTCATATCGATTCTCGGTCCGAAGGCTCGAATATTTTGAAAAATATATGCCTCTGACGGTAAAGAAATTCATCATAACTTGTCTAAATTTGGTGCAGAGTGGCGACTACCCCGAGCCGGTCGACGAGGCCAGTACCGCGGCCACTGACGACGACGATGAAGCGGAGGACGCCTGCTCGAGAAGGAAATAGAGATTTGATAGGGCTGGAAGAAGGGCACTGACCATGAGGACGTTAAAGACACGTCGGTCGAGGAGTTTCTTAGCGACGTGAAGACGGTCGTGAGCTCGAAGGGCGTTGTCATCACGACAGTAGCGCAGAAGGACGCAAGGACGTTTAAAAGTACCGGATTTTTAGTATGGCGTTCGTCGTGGCTATTGGCTAAGCATTGCGCAAACCATTTTTTTGACCGTGCGAGGTTGCAGGGCTCTGATAATGAATGATTGTTGACCAAAAAAACTAAGTAATACCTGCTCTTCGGCCTTAGCGACGAATGTTGGTCTCATGGTAAAACATAGGCAGCACGCTATTCGAAGTTACCCGTCCCGTGCAAATTAAGGCCTCATGGTACAGGTTTTCGGAATAATAATGTGCGTCCGTTATATTAGAGAATTAGCGTGGACAGCAAAAAAAAATTTAAAAAAACAACAACAACAAGTGACTGCGGCGAGAGCACTTGGCATTTTAGGGCCATTCGAACTGAAAATATAAAAACAGAACAATTATTATGATGTTCACGGCACTACCAAGCATTTCCGAAGGCGTATATCGTTGAGTACCGGCGATCCAATGGTTGCTCTGATGGGGTCCCTTAGACGCTCGGGATGTTCATCCCTATTGTGGACCTATCGCTCAAATGAACCCGCTGTCGCAGGGGGAAGGGACCTAGGGGCTTTACCATTCGTAAGAGGACTACTGACAAAAAGTCAAATTCAAAAGATTGAATAAGTAAGATTTACTGGGCCACAAACTATTTTTTTATGTGAAAGCTTATTATTACATAACTTCAACATGTATTCTCGAAGGGCTCAGCTTAGAACCGAACTTCAAAGACCCTCAGGCTTCTTGGGCGGCTCTTGCGGACCTTCTGGTTTCTGATGAGGCTCATCCGGATCTTTATTTCCATTTAGTTCTTGTGGCGGCTTGGGTGGCTCACCGCAGTACACTGGTTTCGTTAGTGGCTCCTCGGAAACGTTGGGCGTCTTAGTAGACTTCGTAGGATCTTGTGGCTATGTGGACGGATGATTCGTAGTTTTGTGCTTACAAATGACCTGGATGCTTTGCAAACGCTATGTTTTCTGGTCCCTTTGTGAGAAACACTAGTCGACCAGTGCTTTTCGTGGATCTTACGGTCCATGACAATGAGGCGATAATAGCGGAATAACTAAGCTATTTATTGGGCCACATATTCTGGGCACTATTGCGCTTTACGTGAAAAGTTTACGATTATATGACTTCAACATGTATCTCCCCGAAATCTCCCCAACTTGGAATCGAACTTCACGGCTCCTGTGGCTTCTTGGGTGGCTCCTCCGCTTCGATAGGGCCTTGCGGCTGCTTAGGTGGCTCCCCACAGTCAACTGGTTTCATTGGAGGCTCCTCGGAAACGTTAGGCTCCGTATTAGTAGATGGATGACTCGTAGTCTTGTGCTTACGGCAAGGACAGACGCGGGGCTTGGACGTAGTTGGCTTCGGAGTTTCGTCGCTGGATCTAAAAGGACCTTTGCTTGTCTTAGCAGGCTGTTTGTTCCGGTCAGACCTTTTAGTGGGCTTATTCTGCTCCTGAAGCGTCGTTGAAAGCTTATGTTTCGGTGATGTTCTCAAAGGTGGCGGAGACGATCGTCGACGAGCAGTTATCGGTGAAGGGCGTCGCTTGCTCGTGGTGCGGCGAGGTGGCTGAGTTCGCTTAGGTGTAGGTTTTGGAGTCGCCGCACGCGTAGGAGCCGGTGGACGACGAGTGGCTTTCGGTGTGGGACGTCGTTTCGGCGTCGTTCGTCGTGGCGCTTTAGTCCGTTTGGGCGTAGGTTTTGGCGTCGCCACTGGAGAGCGCTTGCAAATCGGCAGCACTTGGCATATGGCTCCACGGACCACTTGGCTCTCATTACACTGGATGTCATCCCAGTGCCCATTTGACAAGGTGAGTCGCACACAGTCTTGCTTGTGCCAGTCATCGGGCTGTCCCGGCCCCCAGAGCTTATAGTCCACGTTTGAGTCGTCGCTCCACTTCCATACTGCTCCCACTTGGTGAAGGCCAATCCAAACTGAGGCTTTTCCGCCTAGCTTTTTCGCGAGTTCTGAAAAGAACGAATATCCCCGCCAAGCATGCGGACGTTCTGCTTACCCTGCGAAATATTTTGGGCAGGTACCCCGTGAATTGACGCCAGGTCCGCTGTGCTCCTTGCCCACTCTTTTGGAGGCAGAGACTGACAGGCTCGACGGTAGTTGGACCAGCCCGCAGGCTGACCTTTTGGGATTTGGTGAAGCTAAACAGGGGCCATTTTCGTGCTTTTTATGACACTGCCTACCTTGAAACACTTGCCGCTAGCCGGGACGAATGTGTAGCCAGGAGGACACTTTGTGCACTTCTGCTTGAACGCTTCTGCAAAGTATGCTGCGTTATTATAGATGCCGGAAAACCGATCCAAAACGTACCGGACAGGTTCACTAAACTGGTTAAAACGGCTAGCGCCGCGAAGACGAAGAGGTTTCTACACCCCATGGCGAGCTCCGAAGGAAGACTGATTCCGACTTCTTCGAATCCCCCGTTTTATACGCTCATGTCTACTACGAACATGCACCCGTTGTTGTCTTTTTGTCGTTGCAGTCGGTTACATTGACGAACGAAGCCTCTCCTGTTCAGCGTACGACAATGCCGAATCTCTAGCGATTTGATCAAGCTCCGTCCGAAGCATTTTTGTCGACAGTGATATGCCTTGTTTGCCAAAGAGCATGTTTGACCAGGCGCCTCTTACAACGCAAAGGTCTTGTCCTCTACAGCTCATAGGACACAGTGGGGTGTCTAGTTTGAACCAATTGCCCAGCAGCAGCTAGCGGGCTACCTCATGATCCGACGTATACCAAATACTCTGGTTGGCTCTTGCCTAAGCCAGTGGTTTTTTATCTGCAACGCACGCGTGCTGGCACAAAGATGAATGCTTGTCAGGCACGCTAAAGCGGCGACGCTGCAGGATCGTACTTCAAACAATGACATAGCCTTAACCTTAAGAAAAGATACGCTCTTCTGCCACAAAAAAAGAAACGTGCAAAAATTTATGCATGCAAATTTATACTTTTGTTGCTATAAGTTAAAATTAAATGCATCCAACGCTTTTTTGCCTCCATCGCCAATGCCTAATGGAAAACTGTGCTTTTGCCTGCTGTGGGACTCAAATGCAGCTGGACCATTAGAAGATCAAGCATAGCTCCCAATGCTTCTCGGGGCGGAAGCCGCAGCCGTTTTGTCACTATATTTACCTTAAGCAGTCGACCTCACCTCACCTTTGGCATGCGTTCTTGGCCTTATTTTTGCCCTGTTAAAAGTGTAGTATTGGGCCAGTCTTATGCCATGGATAATCCTTATTAACCTATTCCATGTTTATTTCGATGTTGTCGACTACATAAAATCCACCGCTTATTCGGGATAAGCTACGTCTACCGCATGTTCTGCGCGGTTTAACCGTATCCAAAAGTATTAAAGGCAAATACTCTACCGTACTCACAGAGGACTAATATGTGTGCTGGTACCGCCTGGACAGGAAATTCAATCGAATGGAGTCCGTCCGATTAGCGGAATCGCCTTATGACAATCGTAGTCTGGGTGGACAAAGGCAAAATACCGAAAGTGCCCGCCAAAGATGAGCCGTCCTAACCTTGCATCCTTCGACATGAGTTCTTGGCCTTGTTTTTTGCCATGTTAAAAAGTGTAGTTTTGGGTCAGTTTTATGCAATGGATAATCCTTATTAACGTATTCCATGTTGTCGAGGGCATAATATCCACCGTTTAATCTGGATAAGCGACGTCTACCGCATATTCTGCGCAGGTTAACCGCATCCAACATCGTTAAACTCTGATAATCTGCCGTACTCAGGCGTTAACAGCAGTCGCATTCAGACAGATGATGTGCTAGTATCATCCTAACAGGAAATGTAATCGAGCGGGTCCGTCTGATTAACTGAATCGCATAATTACAACCGTAGTCTGTAAAGACGACACCAGACGGTGCTTTCGAGGTCTGACTCCTGTCAACTCGCCGCTACCCACTTCCATCTTTCTGCAAAAACAAAACCGAACTTGCATAAATTGATACAAGATTTGCGGGAAAAAGCTCCAATCCTTTCTTTTCATTGATGCTTCATGTTTGCTGCACTTTGATTTTCTGTTAGGATTGGGGGTGTCTCGGGACGCCCTCGATCTTAACTCTGAATTCTGACTGGAAAATAGTCAAACACGAAAACCCGGGCGAAGGGCGGACAGAAGATGGCAATTGTTTAACATAAATGCAGGCGACATGGCGACACCAGCGAAGTTTTACCAACAGTCTGACAAGAATGGTCAAACTTCGCGCTGACGGCGAGCCATTTTACCTAGTGCTAAACGTCCGAGTTCGCAGCACTCTTCCTGAAATCCAAGCTTATTGGCTTCGTTCTGAATTTTGTACTAGAAAACTGTCGGAATTACGAGACAAACGCTGGCCCATACGTTCTTCCTGGTACGGACATAGTTGCCAGATCGGTATTAGTCGGTTATGGGCCATGTATAAACTGGAGATCGGCGCCTGTACCGTATCGCGGGCCGTACCGGTAGCCATAAGAGTATTTTACGGATACGCGGCTACCATACGGGAGAGGTCACTAAGGGTGCGGCTACGGTAAGGTGCGGGCCTTGCGTGGGGGGTGGGGGCGCTGCGGGCCTTAAATTAACCAGTAGAATATGTGGATTTTCCTGGACTTTCTTCGCTTTTACCTTTCGTGAAATGACGAATAATTCGCATCAAAATCACTGCTATCACGTTCGACGGTCCGAAGGCGACGACGTGGAATGCGCTTACCTCCGCGAAGGGCCCATGCCCATTTAGTGCACTCGTTCCTCTTGACTCGTCTCAACAGTAGTTGCGTTAACGTCCTACAATCTTATGATGCCTCCAGAGCGTCTAAGCAGTGCTCATTCTGACTATAAATTCTAGCAAATCGTTGTTTTGAAGTGATGATGAGAAGAAACTGCTGCTGGTTTTTCCGTGATTTTCCTTTTTTGGTCCGAGGGCATAATAAACCGAAATTCGAGTGACACCTTTTGCGCAGTTCTTGCCAAACTGACCGACACGGTCGCTCTGATGCCGCAAACTCTCAAATCCATAAAACAGTTAGCCGTGATTGCCCAGTGTACATTCGAAACCAAGGACCGGATCTTCGGAATAACATTATGGCGAAATCCATTGCAGGCTTATGCTTAGCAGGCTTAGCCTTCGAGACAGGCTCAGGGAAGCTTTGCTACGCTGGCGACTGCGCATTTACCTCGGCGCACTACAGCGAGAATCCGCTTTTTCAAGCACCCACAAGGGATGATAGGCGATTATAGGCAAACGGACGCGACAGTAAGCTACAAGTGCGCACCGCTTGCACGTATCGGCCTGGAGATTACAGGTGAATCCGCCAGCAGACCTTTTTTATGTTGTAGCGTGCGCTCGTGAAACAAAAAATACGCTTAGACGGCCGTACCGTACTACGGGCCGTACGTAGTGCGTACCGTATTCTACGGTACTGAGTGCAAGGGGGCGGGGGGTGTCACATGGGGCGTAGCGGACCAAAAATTTTAGGGTGCACAGGGGTAAGGGGCGACCCTGACTTTTTTCAGAGGTCACTTCGATTAAGTCCATTCTGGGGGACCAGGATCCTTTAAGAAGACAGAGCAATAAGCTCCCCCAAAGTGAACTGAATAGCGTCCACAGGTCCAGTAAGGGGTGGTCACATACCCCTTGACCCTCCCCATCACTGGACCAAGCGAGCCAAATATGCATGTATATCAAGACACAAAAATAAAAAATCTTGAATCCGCAACATGGGCTTAGTCAAAGGATACCCTACTCCGTAAAGTATTGTCTCCCCATAGGGGACTAGTACCACTTAGAGGGCATACGGTATTCAGGGCCGTTAAGCGGAGGGCGCATGCGCAAAGCCCAAAGAACAGAGGCTTCGGAAAGTCTACGCCCTAATCACTTTGACCTGAGCGGCTTAGCGCCAGCGCAAAGGTATAAATGAACCATGGCGAAGGAAGTTAATCATATTCGTCGACGGTCTCATCCGGCTTGCTTAACGTGTAAACAATGTCGTCTGTTATCGTACTCCTAGCCGTGCTCCTATGGGCCTGCAACGAAGCTCAGTCGCTCACGTGCTACGAAACGGACGCGGAGGTAGGTGCTGGGAAGAGGGCTAGCTAGTTGGGTCGGCTGGTTCAAAACGATGAGAGACTATGGCTAGGTATTCGTGCAGGAGGGCGCAGACCAGGCTCATGGTAGCTGGCCAGACTTAGCTTGACCAAGGCACATGTGAGACGTAGGCTAATCTCAGACGGCGTAGGCAACCGAAGGATCGGCGTAGGATATGGAATCCAAATCTGAATAAGTTTTTAAATTTCGAAAATTGAACTGACACTGAATATGAGGCGGTCTGCCTGTAACTTGGCCATTCGAACAAGTTAATCTCGGCAAAAAGAACATACTAGTTACCGTGCCCTATTCAAAAGACGTAGGCTGATGGTGTAACTGACAAGTTTTTACAATTACGAAGCAGATTGCAAGGTTTTTCCATATCCCTTGGTCAGCATTTCCATGCT
The DNA here is from genome assembly GCA_020875895.1 of Aphelenchus avenae. NCBI lineage: Eukaryota > Metazoa > Nematoda > Chromadorea > Rhabditida > Aphelenchidae > Aphelenchus > Aphelenchus avenae. The sequence goes on from JNEY01000986.1 coordinate 44,789, forward strand.
AACATTTACCAAGGTTTTTCCATATCCCTTGGTCAGCATTTCCATGCTAACATTTACCAAGGTTTTTCCATATCCCTTGGTCAGCATTTCCATGCTAACATTTACTTCCGGCACGTCTTGAACCAGAGAACGTGTCGAAAAAGCTCTCTCTGCACATGTACACACATTTGTTCCACGTATAGCGTCAATCATTTAGGGCCACCACGTGAAGAAGACCGACCCGACATGGAAGTACTGTGCGTACACGCCGAAGATCGTTCCGGGAGAGGGCTTCGTCGTCGACGCCGCTTACGGTTTGGCCGAGGAGAACGACATGCTAGCGGGCTACGACTTCATGTTCTCCGCCAATGATGGCAGCTATCAGGTGGTAAACACTTGCATTCATGAGGTGAGCATTTCTTAAGCCCTGCTATTTTCAACCGTTTTTGCAAAAGCAACGCACGAGTCTTCATTGAATGTGACAAGAATTTTGCAATTACTTTTTGCAATATGTCTTTGATTTTTGCAAATTTTAGAGTGCGTTTAGGTTTCAGTATACTTTTTGTTTTTGTAAGTTGTATGGGCAATGCTATTTTTTGGCATTTTCATATTTCATCTTAAAAAGCCTTAAATCACTCGGCTTTTTCGATTTCTATGACGACCATCTTTAGTCATTCCAACTGCGCGGCTGGTCATCGAAGTTCGCCCATGTTGAGCATTCTTTCCGGTGCGTGTGCAATACCGACCTGTGCAACCACGGTGCCCTCTTCGGTGGTCTTCTTCTCGGACGCTCAAGAGGACAACGACAACATGGAAGCTCAAAGTCGTTACCCTTTCCTTGACTTTGTAAAACGATACTTCTTATTGTGATTATAAGTTAATACGTAGTGTCTATTGTAATTTACCGTATTCCAATTAGTCGATTATGTCCATCGTGTTCTTTGCATGTCTTTGACTGGCCTTACGCAGTAAACTCCTAGACGGGAGTTAGATACGTTATCGACTGTTAATCGAAAAAAAGTTCTAACAAGCAGGAAAGCCACTTACGGCAGCGGTTATCGAATGGCTGGTTCCGTATCCCCCTATATACTAACATAATTTCTGGACAACACCTAAAACCTCGTAAAAAATAAGCCCGACTGACGACGGATGGCTCAGGCGAGCGCTTCAAGTCGAACTCACGCTTTTTGGACCCTATTAGTAGCCTTGTCATGATTTTCAATGAACGAAAAGTTACTAAGCACGATCGACGAGGAACGGACTTTTCGATCTCTCAAGACACGGAGAAGATACTAGTGGAATAACTAAAACATTTATTGGGCCGAAACTACCGGCACGATTGGTTTTCATGTGAAAGTTTGTAAAATATATTGTCTTCAACTCGTAGCTTCCGAAGGACATGACTTGGCCCCGAACTTCAAGGGTCCTCCGGCTTCGGAGGCTCCTTCGTGTCTTCAGCCTCATTCGGACTTTGTGGTTTCACAGGTGAACCCCCGCAGTCAACTGATTTTGTCGCTGGCTCTTCGAGATCGTTAGGCTTCGTAGTAGACTCAACGGGGTCTTGTGGTAGTGTCGACGGATGACGCGTAGACTTGTGCTTGCGGCAAGGGCAGTCGCGGGGCTTAGACATTGTCGGCTGCGGAGTTTCATCGTTTGGGCTGTGCAGATCTGTGGTCGGTTCATCCCCGGCTCCCAGTAGGTTGCGCCTAATTTTGAGCCGTCGGTCCACTTCCATGCTGCTCCCACTTGGCGAAGGCCAATCCAAACTGAGGCTTTTTCGCCCAGCTTTTTCGCGAGCTCTGAAATGAAAGAATATCTTCGCCAAGCATGCGGATGTTCTGCTTACCCTGCGCAATGCGTTGGGCAGGTTCCCCGTGAACTGACGCCAGGTCCGCTGTGCTCCTTGCCCACTCTTTTGGAGGTAGAGACTGACAGGCTCGACGGTAGTTGGACCAGCCAACCGGCTGACCTTTTGGCATTTGGTGAAGCTAATCTGGGGTCGTTTTCGTGTTTTTCATGACACTGCTTACCTTGAAACACTTGCCGCTAGCTGGGAGGAATGTGTAGCCAGGAGGGCATTTGGTGCACTTCTGCTTGAATTCTTCTGCAAAGTATGCTGCGTTATTATAGATGCCGGAAAACCGATCCAAAACGTACCGGACAGGTTCACTAAATTGATTAAGACGGCCAGCGCCGCAAAGACGAAGAGGATTCTACACCCCATGGCGAGCTCCGAAGGAAGACTGATTCCGACTTCTTCGAATCCCCCGTTTTATACGCTCATGTCTACTACGAACATGCACCCATTATTGTCTTTTTGTCGTCTCAGTCAGTTACATTGACGAACGAAGCCTCTCCTGTTCCAACGTACGACAATGCCGAATCAGTAGCTATCTGATCAAGCTCCGTGTAGAGCATGTTCTTTCGACGATGATATGCCCTATTTGCCAAAGAGCATGTTTGACCAGGCGCCTATTACAACCTAAAGGTCTTGTCCTCTACAGTGTCATAGAACACTAAAGGGTTTCTAGTCTGAACAAGTTGCCCAGCAGCAGCTACCGGACAACCCCGTAATACGAAGTATTTTGATAAAGAAGAGGTTTTCTCAATAGTTTTAAGCCTAGTAGAGCCAGAGAAAGAGGAAGT
>JNEY01000987.1:18381-30570 GCA_020875895.1 Aphelenchus avenae
CTTCCACCGGTGGAGGTGGAGGTGGAACTTCGACCGGTGGAGGTGGAGGTTGAGGTGGAAGATTTTTCTAATAGCTGGTGGAGGTGGAGGTGGAGGTGGAAGTCATCAACTGCAGCCGGTGGGGGTGGAGGTGGAGGTGGAACTTATTTAGAACTTTTTACTCTAGCAAACGTGAATGTTGTATTTTCTGAACTACCGGTGGAGGTGGAAGTGGCCTTCCACCGGTTGAGGTGGAGGTGAAGGTGGAAGTTTTTCAGAGTAGCCGGTGGAGGTGGAGGTGGAAGTTTCCCAAAGTAGCCGGTGGAGGTGGAGGTGGAAGTTGACTTCCACCGGTGGAGGTGGAGGTGGAGGTGGAAGTTTTTCCGAAGTAGCCGGTGGAGGTGGAGGTGGAGGTGGAAGTTTTTTGAGAAACCGGAAACCCTGGCCTGAGGTCCTGCAAGAGATTCTGCTTCTGGCGAGCGGTGTACGCCTGCGAGTTGGCGAGTATCGTTTCCTCGCACTCCAGTTCGTGATCTTCCGCGTTGAGTGTTTCCAGCTGCTCTGTAAGCTCTCTGCGCTTGTAGGCAAAGTGCTCGGCTGCGTCCTTCTGAAAGGAAGTGTATGCCAAACAGGTCATCCAGGCCAGCAGATTTCAACAGGTCGAACAATTGTTACTTTTCGTTCTGGGTATTTTTTTGTATTGAGTTCTTATTGTTTTAAACAAAGAATGGTATACTAGCTATTCCGTTGAAACCAGGGCACCCTGGTATCTGTTGACATTTACCTCGTCGCGCGCCTGAGGAGCTGCGGCACTGAGCACGTATAAGGAGGGTGCCTCAAGTGTTTGTGCTGTTACGAGTGTACCAGGCGCAGCTGCACCGTTGACATCGGCGCCCTTCCTCAGCTTCGCGACTAGCCGCCCGACCATTTTCTTACGCGGCTTTGCAGCTTGGTTCATTGTACCGCCTAAAATGATGCCGTTCTCTCTGCAGCAAAGCCTTTGCGTATGCAACAAGAAAACAGGTTTGCGGGACAAATTCGTCATGCCACTCAACAAGCGTGGTATTTTTCGGTGTTGAGAGAACACGGAATATCAGGATCCCCTGAGGTTCCGTTCCACTAAAACTTGAGCCGCTCAACACAAATAAAGAACGACGTCTGTCCACAAGAAAGACCAGCGGTATGAGTGCACTTACGGCGCACGTTGAAAATGAGACACGCCGTGGTCATGAAGTCAGGCTCCTCGCCTGACGGAACCGCAACGTGCCCGTTCCTTAAATTATGCGTGCTGAAAAATCTTTCCAAGGTCTGTGCAAGCCCCAGTCCTACGCGCAACTCGGACCATTGGTCACAGTACGACAAATGCGGAAATTCACTGAACATCTTTCTCGCATGCAGAGACATTTGTGCTGACTGAGGCCGTCATTAGCCTGACTCCCCACAAGGTCACGAACTGCTACACTGTCCACAAGCTTTCGGACAGCCACCGAAGTTTCACATTTTTCCGCCGACTCCCACATTTCTCACGACCCGTGCTCGTTTGCCGACAATGTCTGAAATCTGGACCTTTTTCCACAAGACGCAGGACGCCGTCAAGTGCAACGGATGTGCGTACGAAATACCGAACACTCGCGATAGCCTCGCTTATGCCGACGCTCTATGGACGCATCTTAGCTCCGCGCATCGGGATGTCTACGAGAGAAGTCACCACTTCGAGACGAATGCTTCCGCGACCTTCAAGAAAGTTCACGTGTCGCCGAAGAACCTTCCGTCGGAAATCTGGAAGTACTTCACTAAGATCGGCACTGGTCTTGTCCAGTGCAACCTGTGCTCTCACGTGAAGTTCCAATTCCGCAAATCTACTGATGGGTTGTGGGGACACATGAAGTCGGCGCACATGGATGAGTTCAAGCAAACCCTCTTCTTCAAGTCTCGGTCCTTAGTAAGTTCAGACGGCGGCGGGAAACGGCACGCCGCATTGGTTCTAGGAAGGTCCAGAAAGGCATTGTTTTTAGGTCCGCTTCCACACCTAAATATCTTATTTTCGTAGGCTTTTAGCCTTGTAAAAACTTCGGTAACATTGAGAAGTCGGTGCCTTTTCTAGTTTCGGTTTCAGGTAGGTACCAGGGCTGGGGACTTCCCAAAAAACCGACTCCGAGTCCGAAGCAACGTTAAAAATCAAAACCGATTCCGAATCCGAAGCAAAACGACCGAATTTCCGAATCCGAATCCGAATTTTCGAAGCATGTATTAAACTAGGAAGAACTGCAGCAACTGATTCACGACCATTTTGGACGGTCTTGAAAGCGTTCGCGATCAGCTGAAGTAGCTCGACGCCCATTCAAGTCATGTCCCACTCGTCTTTTTGCGGTCATTGCGTACATTACGGGTCCATTGCTTCCAAACCGGACTGCTACACAAAAGGTCGGAAATTTGGTCCAGTTTTTGAATTTACGAATCCGAATCCCCAGCCCTGGTAGGAGGTACCTTGAAATCTGATCAGCTTAGAATTTAGAAAGTTCGCAGCCCTCTCTCGAGCTACCGTTTTTCTTGTACATGTCGACTTTAGCGCGACAACGTTGTGACTCCGCATATGCGAGAAAGCGGCGGAGAACGCCAACAAGCTGTACGCATCGGCAGCCACGTCAAGGCCACTCCGAATCCCGCCACGGATGTGTGGACATTCTTTACGAAACTCTCCAACGACCGCGTCCGATGCATTATCTGTTGGCGTGACATTTGCCGCGCCTTCTCTACTGACCGTTTATGGGCACATCTGCAAGCACGGCATGACAGCGTCTTTCGGGCTACGGGTCACTGTGCGTCTCTTTCAGCGGTAGGTCCTAGATGTGGAATTGAGTCCAGTTATGTAAGAGTGCATACTCCTAGTGAAGGCTGAGACTAAAACGGTTTTTGAGAGAGTGGAGACAGAAAGGGCACCAAACTGAAAACGGAAAGCTGAGCACCTCGTGACGTTAGAAGTAATGACCAAGTCGAGTCGAACTAAAAATTTACCTGAAAGCCGAAAAATGCCAAGCAGTCTTTTGCGAAAATTTCTGGTCATTTTAGTTAAGAACTGGCTTTGTAGACGCTTAGCGGCGGGCTAAAACAAAGCACGGGGACGGGTTGTTGACATATGCACAAAAAGATAGTAGGCTCGACCCCCGCTAGGTCAGGGGCACGTGCCATGGTAGTGGTCATAGCTCTTGTTCGGCTCTCGTTACGTTGGCAAACTTTCTGCGTTTTAGGAGAATGTTCTTCGGCTGGCTCCGGACGGACCGCGTCCCGAGCTACATGACCACACCTACGCAGCTCCACTGCCGGTTAAGCGTCGTCGAGCTATGGACGACGTCGGTGTCTCGGTTGACGTCATCGAAGAAGGCATGGTTCAAACACATTCTCGTACCATCGACGATGACATCATCTGGATTTGACGGAAGCAAGTTAACGGCGGCGACGCAACCTGCACAAGATTTAGCAAGCTCTACTTTCTGTTCCTTACCATATCAGCCAGCCAAGTCCTCGCATTTTGAATAAAGTTCAGAGTTCGCACAAGAGGTCTAAAGCAACTTGGCGAAGGTGTCGGAACTCGCTGCTTTTTTCTCTAGCATCTACTTACTGCATACTACTTGCGGTCTGTGGCTGCTGCGACGTGGTAGGGCTTCGTTAGATCACTGCCAACAGGTGGGAAGAAATGGGTAATTTTCAACACAATGATTTGGCCTTTTATTGATTAAAACGGATATAGAAAGCGAAGAGTTTATTAGCGAAGCCAAGATCATATTCACTGAGTAGCTGGGTGGAATTCACGTAATAAAGGAGAATGCCAGCGTCAGTAGGTCACACACTCGTACCATTTGCGGCCAATAGTATCGTTATGCTTCTCCGAGAAGTCGCCGATATTCGCCACACTGCTGGCATTCGAAAAGAAGTTGCAAGTGACGATCGGTCGCGAGTCGGCAGCATTGCTCTGGTACCGAGCGAACACGGCCGTAATCTTTTTAGGCAGAGCCGGATTCTCGAAGACGTAGACGGCCTTCTCGTCGACGTCCTCGAATCCAAGAGTCTCGCCCGAATACATTATGGTTGACCACTTTCGCTTCGGAAGACGCTCACTCGGCTTCCCCAGTCCTGGCGGCGTTGAAGCATTGCGTCTGCAGTGAATGAGGACGTTGCTCACCATTTGCGTGACCGCCTTCCGGCTGGTTATTGCCTATAACCTTTGCTGTCATGAAGGCTGCACTCGAAATTCAGGTTTCAGATAGTTTTGAGGTTAAAATTAAAGGCACCTGGAATTTGAGGCAATTTGGATTTTAGGACTTTTTTGGCCTGTCAATTTTGCGTTTAGGTTACGTTGGCAGATCAGGCTTTACTTTTGAAAAATCCGTTCAGCTATCGCCTTGGCTGGTATGGACGCCTGAGCCGTTGTCGCCTACCTATCCATTTCTGCAAGCAGTCGACGAAGACGCCGTCGTTGTCCAAGACAATGTCGATCCGACGTAAATCTCCGCTATTCATCGCCAGCTCTGCGAGGGCTGAGATCCGCTCGTGACCCAGTGGGTGAGTTGAACGGGCCTATGATAGCAAGCTTTATTGGTTGAAGGCTCCGAACACAGTCCCGTCAATTGTCGACTAACCTTGACCACTATGCGCTTGACGCGGCGTCGTATGGCCTCGGCGGAAAGCACGGGATCGACGCTGTATTGGTGTGTGACAATTTACAAGCCTAGTTAAAGACCTCTAAACTGCTCTTAACCACAACCTCAATCTGCGCGCTAATGTTTTATTCTTACGGACGACTACAAACCTAGGGAGACACAAAACTTACTAATAAATGACGACGAATACAGCAGCAAATACACAGCAAATTAAGAGACGCGGAGACGACGCACAGGCTCTTGCAGAGGCTTCCAAGCACACTCAACTCCAACTCAACAGACGCTTCGGTCCTAATCGACCGTAGTTGTTTGTTTCATTGATCCCTGAACGTTCCGTTCGGGAACCAGCGACCGTTGAGCGGCGCGGCCGACGCACGCCCGCGTCGCGACAAGCATTAAATCACGGCTAATTGCCGACAGGTGTTCAGGGTTGTAAGTGTCCAGCACAAGACATTCCGCATGCGAAGTCGCAAATGCGACTAAACAATTGTACGTGTGTTCTAAGGAGGGCACTTTCATGATGGTGTAACCACCGATGGTCTTACCGTTAGACCATGACCGCAGTCGCACTTTTCCTACCTTCAGGGCACCTTTCTGTTGGCGCAGGAACTCGGACAGCAGCGCTTTGAATTTTGACGACATGTTTCCGGCGTAGTCAAAGTGCACAGCGCCGACGAAAGCGTTGCGCATTCGTCGAAATGGGTTCGGCTGGACGGGCAGTTGCTCCTCCTGATCATTGTCCCGCTCCGGCGTAAACGCTTCTTGCACCAAAGTGCGAACGCCTGAGTAAGAAAGCTGGATTTGGTACAGGATTCTGCACCGGGACTCTTCGTGGCGTGCCTGAAACATAGCACTGCCGGACATGTCCAAAACGATTTCATTCATGTTCAGATGTACAAAGGCGCGATACCACACTCCGCCGTATACCGTGTTTCACCTGATTTTTTCAAAAGGCCCTCGCATTCGGCAAAGTTGAAAGTGCCACGGGTAAGTTACCTACGGTTTCGAGAAATTTTTCCTTTTTTTACTTAATTTCGATATTCGTAACTCAGCATAATACGTCAAAACAAAGCATTTGCAGGCATAAATTCGATAGGTTTTTTTGCCACCTATAGGGGCCACTATTAGAGGGGATCCCACTAATAAAGGGGGCGCCACTATTAGGCGGATAAGGTACCAACAATGTCCCAGAATTTCGACTTTAAAGGTCTGACGCTGTCCAAATCATACAATGTTATGAGTTCAGAATACAAAGGGGCCCATTTTTTTCATTTTTTTTACTGCGTTATGGGTTTTTGCCTGTGGCAATACTGACAAGCTCGTCCTGACACCCCCTGACTTACGCTGACACGGAAAATTTTATGCAAAGCGAGACGATCGGACTGCGTCTCAACCAGAGCTTTCTTCGCCTTCGATACCAGCTGCAACTTGTCCAAGTCGGCTCGAGCAAAGAACCGCAAACTTTCCAGCTCGATTTCAGACGCTACCGGCTTCTGAAAGCGTGCATTTTCAAAGATAGTTAGCGGCAAAACTGAGCTCAAGCGCTCTTAACATGGATGGACCCCGCCCTGCTAGTATGTGCACGCCTAGGTAATGAATTAGCCCGTTCAGAAAAAAAAACGGAACCCCCCGTAACATTAACTTTTCCATATTCGCAAAGTGAAAAGGGACAATGCGGATTTTTCGAAATTCGGAATGAACGGTTTTCGGAATCAGAATATGGTTACAAAACAAGATCAACCTCGTTGCACCTACCTTTGGCTGCGTGATGTCGTTGGCATCGTCCGCCAGTCGATGGCTCTTCAGAATACTTCCAAGCTCTTTGATTGCGGAACCGATGACTTTGTGGGTCTCCAGCATCAAGGCCTCGTGGGATGCAGCGACGCAAGCCGACTCTCCGCTTTGCATGCAGCCCGTAACTTGTTTCATGTCGGGCAGAACGCGCTGAGACAGATGCTGGAGCGAGTGTATGACCTGTTGGATTCGCTGGCTTGTCTCCGAGCACTTAGTAGTAGGTAGCATCCTTAAGGTAGAGTCGAGCAGTAGTGGCAAGGAGACTGGTGAGTAAATGCCTGTGTTCAGGCTAGGAAGGGTTTCCACGCAAGTGCAGATTGGCCCTTTTGCTCGGTAGTTAAGAAGTCTGAAAAGTGGAGCATCTGTTTAACCGAGGGTAATCTGCGGAAAACGAAGCATCTAAATAGCAAAATATTGGGATTTTGCAGGTAAAGCGAGCTCATGTAAACTTCAAGGATTCACTTGAGTTTTGCAAAAGTTCGTAGCTGTACCGGTTTACTTTCTTGTTTGGGACAAAGCACGTAAATTAGAGATGCTTTACCAGGGCGTAGCTACCAGGATTATGACCACGACCCAGACCTCCACAACCACAGGACAATCATCAGGCTTTTGACAAGCATCTAAAGCCTCGTTGCCTCTCGATATGAACTTGGCAAAACTCCCCAGTCCGCACAGAAACTTCCTCTCCTGAGAATTCAGAGAAAGGGGGAAGCGTGGGTATGCATGAATGATTTGAACAAAAGTGGAAGGAAAATGCGACAAAACGAGCAAAATTTCCGTCGGACTACGTCGCAGGGCCTGCCATCAAAAGTCGACATGGGCGTCCTTTTTCGACGGCCAAAACTAGGACCACGACCAGGACCTGCCCAGACATGTGCTCTACACTGCCAAAACACAACTAAAACTTCAGGAAATAACTTTGAGTGGACGTCGTCTGCGTCCACTTTCGTACACGCTCACTGCTTCCTCCAGCGGGCCAGCAGGAGTGTGGACGCAGTGCCGTGGGCAAAGCAAGCATGTGCAACACTTGGCGTCCGGCCCCTTGGGACAGCCCCTGGCCGCTGCTGCCCAGTGCGTCTAAAATCGATGTGCATGTGGACATTCGCACCCGCAGAATGTCGCGAAAGCGCCCGAAACACCCATCCGGGTGCAATGGGCAAAGTGGGTCAAGACACCCAGTAGCAAAATAGAAGTATTGACTTGCCCATTGCGTCCATAAGCAGCGAGTTAGTCAGTTCGTGTTCCCCTATGCGTTAAAAAGTCGAAGAGGTATATACATTTTAACGAGACCGCGCTGGAAACAGGCAGGGCTCCAAACTAAGGGTGAGGTTCATCATTCTTCGTTTTGCCCGAAAAGAAGGCTAAAATTCGGGAGTCCAATGCAGGAATGTTCCTGAATTATCTAGATTTTAGTATGTATTACCAATTCACCATTTTTGTTCTCAAACCACAACTGTGAATTCTGATGACGTCTTTTTTTTATTTTGAACTTGCTTTGAGTTCGGGGACACCCATACTAGCGAGGAGGTCAAATTAGGCGATCAAAGGTTGTATATTCTTCCATGTTTATTTGATACATTTTCGTTTTTTTGCGAAGACGGGGTGGTGTTTCGCAGCTTAACGGAATTGCTATTCTTCTAGTACCACAGGGTCTGTAGTGTCCTATTCTAGTACGGTACGTAATACTCTGAACGTGGCAGATCTCCACGTCTAGGTCGTCGCTTAGTTCGTTTAGCGTGTCGGGCGCGTACTTTCTCCAGACCTCGTTTCGTATCTATTTTACTTTTTAGTAAGGGAACCTTATTCCTGCTACTGGTGACTCATAGCTTACCCGCAAGATGAACCAAGAGATTTGCGAAGTGATGCTATCCCTTCAACATTTATCGCAAGTCGTGCTGCCCGAAATGAAGCGAGTTTCGAACTTCGTCCTGGCCGCTGCTTCCGAGTTTAGAATAGAGCAGGCGCCCTCCCTAGACTCTTTGATACGCGATGCCCAGCGAATCTCTGGTGCTGCTATCAGGAGTCTCGCCCACGTCGCTAAGGGGGACAATACGACTTACGAGAGCGGTGCTCTTCAGATTCGAAAGGTATGTATGCATGTTTGTAGGGCTGGGATCTGCTGCCAAAATTTTCCGTCACCGTCCCATTCTGCCGCTGAAAATCTTTCCGTTCGGCGACTGTGTCTCGAAGACCGAGCCATTCTTACTAAATATCGACAACGGGCATCCGTACCGTAAGCCGTACTGTCCTCCTGGTCCACTTGCAGCGATCTCCGTACCGTAAAGTACAGTACGGTCCGGCAGTACGGAGACCGTAATACGATACGGTACGGTACTAGTACGTGGCTGTACTGTGCGCTAAGCATCGAGAAAACTGGAGTCGTACCGTACTCCGTACTGGCCGACCCCACGCATACCGTAAGCCGTGTAGCACAGCACTGCAGGCGCATTACCGTTGACGTAAGCATAGAATAGCTAACCGCTGAAAAATAAGCCGATACCGATCAAACATCTTTTGGAAAACTCCTCTTTTTTCACATCTGAAAAAACGCCCGGTTTTTCGCGTCACTGCCTCCGGGGGTCGGCCTCTCCAGGGGAGGGGCATGGGTTCAGCTTCCACGCAAGGTCATCTGAGGCCGCTTACTCATCTTATTAGAACGCCTTCTTACATTAAAGGTCGCGTTCTTTGGGTAAAAACGCATGCTTTGGTCTTACTCATCTTGCGGAAAGAACGCGCTCCTTATGGTCGCGTTCTTTAGGTGAAAGAACGTGTTTCCTCTTACTCAACTTCTTGAAATAACAAATTCTTGGCTAAAGGACGCGTTCTTAAGATCAAGCTTGTGATGCCGATCCTTGAAGTCATCCACAGGGGGGTCCAAGGGGAACAAAAATTTTGGAAAAATTTAATCCATTTTGCCAGAAGTGGCTCATCTTAAGGTGTAATACCTTTTTGCTTTTTGCACCTTTTTAGGGACCTGCGCCCAAATAAATGCGGAAGCAACGAATTCAAAAAATGTGTCAGAATTACAAAATTAGGTTATTTATAACTGTTATCTTCCTCTAGTATGACTGTTCGAGACAAAACGTGGCCACGAATAGAGTTTTAACCAAGATATGCGGGCTCGAAATTTCGAACCGTTTTTAAGCACGCGTTCTTCCCAACCAACAACACGTTCTTTAGGCAAAGGACGCGCTCTTTATGGGTAAACGGTCATTTCGTGAAACCACTTCGTGAAAGTGGATTTATGTACCACTTCGTGAAAATTTTCACATGTACCACTTCGTGAAAATTTTCTCATGTACCACTTCGTGAATTCACGAAGTGGGCCAAAAAAATGTACCACTTCGTGAAAGTGGACTTATGTACCACTTCGTGAAAAAAATGTACCACTTCGTGAAAGTGGATTTATGTACCACTTCGTGAAAGAAATAAAATTTCGCTTCTTTTTGGCGCAAAAAAGACATAGGACTAGCCCCACGCCGGCTTAGGGCTTGCCTACACCGGCTTAGGACTAGCCTATCCCGGCTTAGGACTAGCCTACCCGTACGCGGCGCGCTAGCGCCGGCAAGCTTAGGCTTAGGCTTAGGTTGTTCAGATTTGGCTTAGGCTTAGGCTCAGGCTTAGTTTTGATCATGGGGAGCTTCCATTGCAGCCTACGAAAATTTTAAAATTTCCACTTTCACGAACGAGTTTAACATCGCTTTCCGCCATTTTCTCAAATTTTTCAAGCTCAATGCGTCCATTAAAAACTAATCACTGTCAAAAAAGAGTGGAGACTTCTTTCCCGCGTTTTTTTAGAATCCTAGCCATAAGCTGTTGCTTGCAGGTTCATCTCGGAAACACATTCGGAGCCGCCTCGGTCGCAAGTCTTATTGATGTGGCTACGAACTGCGATGACGTCGGCCGCATCGACATCCGACTCAACAGCGGTGACTTCCCGAAATCGCTGACGCTGTGGATTCAGGTGTGACAATGAGATGAGACGAGATCGTCGTCGACTATGCGTCGCTTCAACATGCACTCTTTCAGGCATTGGTGACCCAGAAACAAATTACGAAACTCGTCAACAATGTAGTGTTTCACTGTGAGGACGACGTAGCTCTACCGGACGTGTTAAGTGAGCCAGTCGCTCGTCTGCCCAAGCGAAAGTGGCCAGCGTTGAACTACAAGGTGAAACTCTCGAAATGGAGGACGTCGAGGAGAAGTCCGTCTTCGCGCTCAGTAACAAGGACATCGAGACGGAGATAACCGTTGTGATCGCCAGATACAGCAACGGTGCCAGCTATTTACGAACATGACTCGCTTGCGACTTCATCCTAAATCCCCGAGGAAGCACAGACATCGGTGATTTCTGTCAAAAACATGTAGGAAGTACCGGCGCTTTATGGGATGACTATTTAGGTTAGCGATCTTATGTCGTGTGCTTTGTAGGTAGTTTTCTGATGCGATCGCAACGAGGTCCAAATAAATCAAGGGCATCACAACTGAAAAAGTCGACGCGATTACTCGCCGATTAGCGGCGCCGCTGCTTAAAAGTCCCAACAATGTTTGCCACATGACCTTTTGATCGCAAGCTGATAGCTGAAACTCTGTAGCCTGAAGGCAGCACATATGTCCACTGGACACTGTTGCGTGTGCTATTAGCCCAACAACGAGCAAAAGGCAGTCGTCCCGAGGAAAGAGAAGCCGTAAATTCGGTTAAGAGATGATTTAAAATGCTGAGAATGAGCAGTTTTCTGAGCCCGCTGTGCGATCATCCGCGTACCAAGCGTCTTCGCAACTCAATCATCGCGTCCTTTGAAGCAACAAAATGGAAAAGTTGAAGGTGACTATTCTCCACCTCGTGAAAGCCGCACCAACGAATGGGTGAGGACGCAGCAATGGACGAATGAGTACCCTTCGCCTTTTTTTCTGGAACCACGTCACTGTTTTTCGATGCGTGCCTCGATGTTAAAACATAAAATTAAATATTAAAATATACGATGAAGAAAAATACTGAACAGTCGACCTGAGGCGTTCAGAAAACTTCTAGAAAAGTCTGGTATTATGAGAAGAACAGGGATATGGTGATGCCATCCCCGTTTCCGTGCGGACCACCTCGGTTTCGTTAAACGGAAGGAGCTTCTTCCGTCACTTCAAAGGAACGGGCGTTTTTCAGTCCCGTTCTGTCAAATATCAATTGTGTTTTTATTCTGCTACTAGAGGTAGTTGATTACTAACAAAAACACCAACGGATACCCTTCGGCTTCAGTGCTCCCGAATCTAAGCCAGCATGCATCGCTTGCACGCTTGGACTGCTTGGTCGCACTCAGCGGAATTTTTCCGACAGTTTTATTTACGTGAGTAGTGAGAGCTTGGGATCGCATCCGAGAACAGTAAATGACACTAGGGCCAATCAAAATCCATCACTGGATCAAACCAGTTTATGCCGCAACTTCTCAAATGCTTGTTGGAGAAATCGCAGACGTCCACGTTTTCGTCCGGGTTCACAATGAAGCCGCAGGTGAGGTTCAGTCGCGGTTGTACGTCCGTATCGTAAGTGACGTTGTAGCCGTATCTGGCGACCACAGCGGTTATCTCCGTCGAAATGGGCTCGTTTTTGAATGCGGAGACGGACTTCTCTTCGACGTCCTTCGTTTCGTAGGCTGCCCCGGAACAGGTGCTTGCCAGCCAGCTTAGCAACGGCAGGACGAGCAATGGGCTCGCTTAGTACGGCCGGTAGCACAGCGTCCTCCTTGCAGTGGAACAGCACATTTTC
>JNEY01000987.1:40837-52380 GCA_020875895.1 Aphelenchus avenae
TACTTTCATTTTTCTCCTCTCTTTTGATATTTGACTTGTTTCGCGCTATAAATATTGGGTAAACAGGAGGAGTTCCGAATGCTACGCGGATTACTTGGCAGCCACTATCAGGAAAGAATGAAAAATAGTTTTAAAAAACCGAAAATCGAAATAAAGAAAAATTAGGGAATACGTCTGTCAAATAAATTAGTGGAACCTTCAGAGCCGCTTGCACTTCCTGCTGGGGAACCGTGTAAAACAGGAATGCGCGTGGCACACGCGATCTGCTTTTTGAGGTCATTCAAGTCAAATCGACGTCGATAACTGATACGTGCGTTTTGAACGCCAAATAATTCATGCGAAAACGCGTTCTTGATTGTCCTTGGACTTTGCGATAACTGCTCTTCTACATTCCCGCCGACTTGGTCATTCGGTGGGAACATAGCACTGCACGCAGTGCATTGAACATAGCAGAATCTGTGGTCCACTCCTCGCTAATCGCTTTAGCTGGTTAAGCGTAGAACGCGCCTTGTTTTTAACCGTCGCGTTGTATTCGTTCTTTCGCTCCAACGTTGGAGTTTTAATGAAACAACGAGTGCCCTACTACGTACCCTACAACGAAATGAATCAACAGATTCACGAAGTGATGCTCTCGCTTCAACGCCTGTCACAAGTCGTGTTGCCGGAAATGAAGCGAGTTTCTAATGTCATTCTGGCGTCTGCATCCGAAGCTGGGATAGAGCAGGCGCCCGCAATCGACGCTTTAATACGCGATGCGCACCGCATCGCTGGCGCCGCTGTTAGGGCTCTTGCCCACGTACTTAAGGAGGACCAGAATGACGACAGCGCTGTTGTTCAAACACAAAAGGTATGCATGCGTTCGCTACAAGGGGTTAGATAAGTTCGAACCTGCATTATTTGAATCTTGCTTATACGTCGGAGAAATACTCGTACTTTCTTCAGCTTTGATGCGTGAGTTCTGGCATTATGGAGTAGAGATAAGGGCTGGCCACCCGCACCGTACTCGTACTGGCCACCCGCACTGGGTAGTCCCGTACTGTAGCCGTACCCGTAGTCACCCCTCCCGTACCATACCGTATCCGTATTTTCCGGCTACGGGTACGGCTCGTAGTATGTTAGGGTTCCTGTCCCTATAAAATAAAGCGCTGGCAAAGCTGCCAAAAGTTTCGAATTTACGTCGGCTCGCACCACGTTGAGAGAGGGCTTCTCAGACGAATAACTATGATATAATTAAAATAGAACTTATCAAACGACTACCAGGTGATAACTTAATTTTTATAATCCTTATCCTGCTTCGCGCGTCTCTTTTCCGCATGTTCTGCTTCACATGCTCCCTCTTTGCATGCAATGCTTCGCATGAGCCGCCCTAGAATGCTCATGGTTCGCGTGCTGATGCATGGCATGCTTATGGTTTGCCTAGTCCTACGTCTAACTACTTAGAATGGTCTTGGCAAGGTGTGCTTCAGACGTCGATGCCCTTGGACGTCGAGCTGGAAGTGCTGCGCTTTTGTTCCCGCGTCGACTTGGACAAGCTGCAGCTCGTCTCAAAGAGGAAGCGCGTGCTCGTGGACGAAATGTCCGACCGACTAGCTCTACACAACGTTCGTCACGTTCACGTCAGCGTTGTTAAGCGTTTCTCGAGGGCACGATGCATGGTGATGTACTCTCCTGTGTTGTATTGCGATCAGAAGGTGCCGACGGACATTTGCGAAGAAATTCTCCAGCATGCTATCGACGAAGACAAACCTGTTGTACCTTCGAACCCTAACCCGCTTCGCCGCCTGCGCAATGCCTTCGTGGGCACAGCGGAGTTCTGGCTTAACAAAGAATTCATAGCCGCATTCAAGGAGCTGCTGAGGGCCTTTACGAGCCGCCACAAGAGTGCCATGAAAGTGGGATTCGTCCGCTTGCGTTCGGCGATGAACGGTTAGACCTTAATAGCTTTCATTGTACCAAAAACCGCAGTTTAGCCCAATGGACAGCTAATCTACTTGGCATGGCGGCGGATGATCTCTGCGCAGAGTGTCTGGTCGTAACCGACTACAGCAACGACTTTGCGTTACTCTCCCTTGTGTTGGCTGCAAGCTCTGCTCGTAGACCCAGGCGCATTGCTATTGACGTGAGTGGCCAAGGTGGCCAATTCCAGCCACCTTTTTGTTTAGAAACTCATCCTTTGCTTTATTGTATGTGAACACGTGACCAAAGGGTTCGGAATCATGCCACTAAGTCCGAGGAAACCCCAGGCGGTCAGATGGTATCCGGCTGGCCCAGTACTCGTTGTGCTTCTAACAGCATGTCAGGTCATGTCGTAGACGTGGCAAGCATGTCATAGACGCACTCTAAAAGGGCCTCGGGGACGTCTTGAAATACTCCCCTTGCTAGCCCCTAAGTAGGCACCTTTGGGGCACTGTAGGTGGTTCCGGACAGAAAACACAATTAACGGGGTTGGTTTTTCTTACACTGGAAAGCTCATTTGTATGCAGGCTTATTACGGGAACACACTCGGGTCCGACCAAATCGCAAGCCTTGCCAACTTGGCCACCGATTGCGGTGACGTCCTCCGTATCGACGTCCAGCTGAAGCGCGATGACTTCGCAGAATGTTTGACGAAGTGGATTGAGGTTGTGGTCGACTAACGTTCATTTTAACATGAACTATTTCAGGCATTAGTAGTCCAGAAACAAGCTACGAAACTCGTCAACAACGTGGCGTTTCATTGTAATGGCGACGCTGTGCTGCCGGACGTGCTCGGAAAGCCGCTAACTCACCTGCCAAAGCGAAAATGGCCGGCTGTGAAGTTCGACGGAGAACGTTGCGAAATGGAGGACATCGATGAGAAGTCCGTTTTCGCGATCAAGAATGAGAACTTTGCGACCGACATAACCGCTGTGGTCGCCCGATACGGCTACGTTGTCGACTACAAGCGAACGAAGCTCACTTGCAACTTCTTTCTGAACCCGAGTGAAAAGGTGAACACCGGCGATTTCTCTCAGGGACATATAGGAAGCACTGGCATGTTGTTGTTCGACTGATCTTTTTGGCGATCCTATGTTGTTGTATGTGCTGTAGTTATCGGATGTGGCCGCCAATAATCCAAATAAATTGAGAACGTAGACCTTTTGTACCTCCGTGGGGAAGGGGATACATTTGCGACCGGCAGTTATCTTAGCGCCTCAGACTGTGCCTAAGGGCTCAATGGCGCAAGTCAACCTATCACAAGGGGGACACGTTAAAGTGATTCAGGTTCGGACATGAAGCCTAAAGTATGCGTGCCTCTTTTGTACTTCTCCGGCACGAACTACACGTCGGAGGGGTTCATGCGAGAACATCGGGAAAAGCGCTTACTAGATATCAGCCACGCATGGCTTGAGAACGGGTCCTGAAAAATGTTGGCGCGGAAAAAAACCGGGTCCGAAAAGGCCGGCCAACTTTAGTTCGTGTTCTTCAGCAATGGTGAGTAGGCACTGTCGCTTCTGCATCCGGGTAGACAATGACGGACAAACAAATTAGGTCTGTTAATGAAACGTTTCCTCGTCGGCTAACAATCGACAGTCCCGCAACAAAACCCGTCTGTTGAAAATGCTGCTTGTTCGCCGAATTACAAGTGCTTTCCGACCGCAGGTCTTGCAAAGTCGGCTTAGTTCGTCTGTCCCAAGGCGCTATTTAAACTCGCGGGTTGAAGAGAATTCTGTACGCAATTTATTGCAATTTTTTGAGCGCAGGTTTAAACTGCAAACCGACTACAACTATGGCCGAGCGCGTCCAGGCGACACTCCGATTCCTTCTTGTTCGCAACACTGGCGTCGAGTTGCCGCTCCGCAGCCTCAGCGTGCCCGTGCTCGTCGGCACCAGCGTGCAACAACTCGTAGACGACGATGTCGCCGCAGAGACGCTGTAAGGAACCTTTTCGTTTTCCCCCGTGTAGTGCTTAGACAGGATCTTAACTGAGCAAATATGTTAGAGTACTTCACCGCAGCTTATCCGGCCCGTCCCCCAACCATGTGCAACCGGGCCTTAGGCCCGCCGGGCCGGGCCCGGGCCTCAATTTTCTGGCCTAGCGCGGCCCTCGGGCATAGGGCAGGCCCGTGTTAATGTAACCCACTGAGAGCCCCCTTGCCCATGTCTAGCATGCACAATTTCTGGACGCTCCCTTACAATGAACTTATTTAGCGACCTCGCGCTCGGCACCGCTCGCCGGATGTGCACTGTCGGCGGCATCATTCTAACGATGAGCGATGACGGCGGTGCCCCAGTGACTCTCTACCGTCAGCAGTGGGATGTGAAGGAAGCCAAGGAAGGGCGTCGATTTGAAGTAATCTTCCTCGAAGCGGGTTTCAATATGGTGAGTAAACTATCGTATTTTCTCTAATTTATCCCCTCCCTATAATAGTTCTCTAATTCTTACTATTCCCTCCTACGCGAAATTTTTAGATCGCCCGGGGGAAGGGGGGCATGTGCATTTCTAATATAAATTCAATTTTTGGATGGATAACGATGAAGCATTTTAAGAAGTAGTGCAAGCGATACAGAAAAAAACTAAAGTTGGGACATTTGAAATTTTGAAATTTTCCGGAATGGGTCGTTCGAAATGTTTTCCCCTGGTGGATAAATAAGAGGAAATCCGGACGAACCTGTAATGCGAACGAAGCAGGGGGATGCGACGTTGCTCTTGGCCCCAGTCATCTTTGGCTATAATTTAATGAACATACAATTAAAACGTTTTTTTTCATTATTCCCGATAATACTACCCGGCGCTCTTCTAAAAATACGTCGACCTGCTTGGCGAACATCAGAATGCATTTTTTAAATTTTGATTAAAATTTTATTTTATCTGATTTAGTTTCGGAAAAAAACCTAATTTATATAATAGGGTTTGTCAACGATACTGCACGGCGATAGATTATTTCATATTTTTAGCGGATCCGTGATATCGAAGTGCTTGTGCTCCAGGACTGTTTGGAGCCGGTATCGCATACTCGTGGTGCTTTCAAGCGCCCGGCACCTCTAGAAACGGCACTGCTACGAACCCCGCCGAAGAGGAGTAGGCGAGCAGAGTCGGATAGCGAGGACGATGCCGAGTTGGACGGCGACGACAGCGGCCTGTTCGAGGAAGAGGGTGCAGAGCAGTCAAGCGACGACGAAGATGAAGAGGACTTCGACGAGGACGAAGAGCAGTCGGAGTACGAAGTCGAGGACGAGTCCGACATGGACGAAGTCGAAGACGAGACCGACGACGTCGAAGACGAGTCTGACATGGACGAAGTCGTAGACGAGTCCGACATCGACGAAGTCGAGGAGCAATTCGATGAAGACGTAGATCATGGCATCGAAGAGATTTTATCATGCATTTATTCGAATACCGTATTTACCCTGTTAGAGCGCCCTTAAAATAAAAATCTCTCGGTTCATCACAGGGCAATTTGACGATGAGAGCTTAACATTGGAATGCAGGGAAGTTTGGTTCCTTCTGACTCCTTCGAGGTTACCGCGGAATTAGGGTTTCTTGGACACTGAAGTGCAGTGATGCTTGCAACAACAAATGGACATTACGCTGGGCTCGGTCCTTCAGATACTCTCGTATCGCGCTTCTGATCACGCACCACTTGTTAAAGAACTCTGTCTTCGTCCTCTAGTACGATTACATGTCTGGGCTCTAGGTACGTGTTCGGATGCTTCTTCGCACTGCCAGTATCTGCAAAATATCGGCCCACTCGGGCGGTTCGCCATCGCAACCCGAAAGGGGATCTTTGGGGAACATTATATTGGAAGAACTTATGGGGAAGTGCCCCAAACTTTTACAGGGGAACCCATTTTCATATCTTAGTGCCTTAAAACGCCGGAAGAGCTAATACTGCAAAACGAAAAAGTGCATAAAAAACTAAATGATTCTTAAATTATTTGGCGTCCGCTTTTGCATTCCGGGGGGCCCCGACACGCGCTGGGTCCTTGATAAAATTGTTCAAAAGCCTTTAAATGATTACAGCGCAAAACATTCCATCTGGATGTTCCTTCTCGACAAAGCGCCGTGTCCAGCATTGAACGAACTGGACGGTGCCCTGTATAGGACCGGCGACAACGACTCAAGACGAGCGCGCCATGAACGAGATTATATCGGATTCGGAAAATTTTTATTATAGGATTTAGAACAAATGGCGACATCACTAACGACGTCAGCCTTGTCGACGTTAGAAGCAACGGGATGAAAGCCATTGCGTTCGTTCGCATAATCACCGGTAACTTGCGGACAGTCGGGGTTGCTTGACTGGCTTGACTATCATTCGCCTACGAAGGTGACCCTTCTCGCCGTCGTAAAAAGCCGCTTCGACGGTCGGGTGCGGCCGCTGTAACATCTGTTCTTGATGTCCAATGCCGGCTTCTTGGAATCTTCAACCAAGTTCTGGCACACTTAGAAGTAAAAAAAACGAATAGTATGACGCACACAGCCTAGGTCCACTCTGTGCCCGGAGAATTCTAGTTCAATCCAAACACTGCCCCTAACCTGCGGGGATTTGTCCGTGATGTTTTTATCGTACTACCGATTGATGCGCTAATTTGATGTCTGATACTGAGCTTGCGAGGAGCTGTGATAAGCTGCGTATCGACGTATGGCATTGCATTACGAGCGTCGACTGAAGCATCATCACGGAAATGGCTCGACTTGTCACAAGACGTCTACAAAAACAAGCCCCACGCCGCAAGTCTTAGTTCTGTCAGCACAAATTACACCAAATTATGCACAATATTTATTTAGATCACGCAAGAACGGACTCCATTTAAACACTTAATGCAGAGAACGTAAGGTCCTTAATCGAAATCGGTCAGGAGCTGCCAGTGTACGCCGACGCTTTCTACATGCTGCGCGGAGAAATCGCCGATGTCCAAATTCTCGGTCGGGTTCATGAGGAACTTGCACGAGACGCTCGTTCCCGAGTGAATTTTGTTGTCATACTGGTACCAGGCGACCACAACCGTAACGTCGGTCGATAAGCTCTCGTTATCGAGCACGAAGACGGACTTCTCCTCGACGTCCACCATTTCGCAAGCCTCCCCATCGTACGTCATTGTCGGCCACTTTCGCTTTGACAAACGGGCGACGGGCTCGCCAAGCACGGCCGGCAACACAGTGTCGCCTTCGCAATGAAACAGCACATTGTTGACGGCTTTCGCGACCTTCTGCTGGTTTAGCATCGCCTGAAAGGTTGTATTTTGAACTGAAAGATAGCCGAACACCACCTGAATCCACTGCGTCAGGCATTCCGCAAAGTGATCGTTTCCCAAAAGGATGTCGATACGGCGGACGTCACCACAGTTCGTGGCCAGCTCGACAAGGCTTGCGAGCTGGGGGGCCCCAAGTTTGTGCTTGCAATGAGTCTATAAGCAACCGGCTTTAGTTAACCAAACATAAAGTGTATAGTAGGAGCCTCCCGAAAGCTACTCAATTCAGGTAACGAAATAACTGTTCGCGGCTTTCTTAACCCTAATGCTACTTTAGAGGGCCAACTCTCGGCGCAGTCACTGAAATTCTTCTCCGTCTCTTTTAGACAGTTCATCAAATGGTACCTTAGTAAGCGAACAAAAACATTATCTCTTATTGTTGCATAAGAAAAAGGACTCCCGCCCGTAACTATTCACTGAACAGGGCACCAATCTCCGAGAGGCAGTTTGATGCCTCAGGATGATCGGCTTTGTTTTTTCCGTGTGTTTTTAGACTCACGTCCATTGTAATGCGTCTTGCTTTACGAAGGGTCGGTGCCGCAAGAATCCGGTCGATGAATGAGGTGTTGCCTCGCTTGCTGTAGTCGGAAACCACAAAGCACTTAGCATTCAAATCATCCGCTGCCGCGCCGAGTAAGTAGGTTATCCACTGTGCTAAAAGCGGTCCTCAGCATATGTAAATGACTCGAAGTCAAACCGTTCATTGCGTAACACAAGCGCAGTATTCCCACTTGCATGGCACCCTTGTCGCGGCGGACGAAGTCGCTCATTAGCTCCATAAATTTCGCTGTGAAATGTTTTGGAGGATCGAAGTCGATTGCGCCCACGAACGCATTGCGCAGGCGTCGAAGCGGACTCGTATTCAACGATACCAGTCCGTTCTGGTTGCTGCCATTAAGAAGGATTACTTCGCGAACGTTAGTACTCTCTTCTTCGAGGTACAGCGCCGTGGAGTAGGTCACGATGCAGCATTTATTGTCGGCGTCTGCCTACAACGCCGGTTGCATTCGCCAGATTCTCTATGAAAAATGCATGCTGAGACTAACCTCTACCTCTACGTGGCAAACTTTGTGCAGAGCTAGTCGGGCGGACATGTTGTCAACGATCATGCGCTTCCCCTTTGACACGAGCTGCAGCTTGTCCAAGTCGACGCGGGAGCAGTATCGCAGCACTTCCAGCTCGACGTCCAAGGACAGAGCCGACTGAATGCCTTGTCAAAGGCTGGAAGTTAGATAGAAAAGACGACGCATCTCCCGTTTAGTACTCGGACGTTTGATATCTTAGACTCGGACTTCGTCCCGTTTACCGGATTTCCGCTAATTTACCTCATTTTGTTGACCGTTAACCCCTTCTGCGTACCCCCCCCACGCCCCGCACCATCATGCCATTTGGGAATACGCGGACTTCCAACCGAACTACAGACAGTACTTGAATGAAATTCTAATAAAGGAAGAATTATGAGTTTCTAAGCGCATAGCGAGCCATAAGTGACAAGAAAAAATTTAACCTACCTATGAATTTTTCGAAACTGGGATACTGAAAAAGGGAACGGGAAATTATAGCGAATACGGTAAGGCACTCCCACATACCTTCCGGCTCTTGATGCTGCCGCTGTCGGCGTTCGCACGGTCCTCCTTCACGACGTGGGCGAAACCCCTGACGGCAGCTCCAGCGATTCGGTGGGCATCGTGTATTAAGCTTTCGAGTGTGGCCGCCTGCGCTATGCCAACGTCGGATGCAGATGCCAAAATGACGCTGGAGACTCGCTTCATCTCCGGCAGCACGACTTGCGTCAAGCGTTGAAGCGAGAGCATCATTTCGTGAAGTGGTTGGTTCATTCTGTCGCAGGGTAAGTTAGAAGCCACTAGTAGCAGGATTAAAACTTCGTCGTTAAACTACGGAATGAACACAAACGACGACTGGGAAAAAAGACGACCGCGCCTCATCAAACTACGAGCGGTTCGAGAAGCGACCGATTGCCTGTTCCACGTTCAGAGGACTACGTGCAGCACGAGAATTGCGCAGAAATGACGACGTCAATGGCGGAATTAGACGACCAACGATTTTGTGAAGCTCCGATCGGCCGAGGAAAACCATTTCCTCAGGGAACGGTAGTTTGTGTAATGCGTGGTCAGCAATGAGGACCGACGCGGGCCGTAATGCATGGGAGCCTTAGTAAACACTTCAGTGGTCACTGGTTTTGTGAATACTATTTTTAAAAGACGCTAAGGGGAGCCGGGCAATGCAGACTACGCGTGTTTTGATAAGAATCATCGGCGTCCATGAATGCCGAGTGAACGAACGTGAATTTTAATGGGTCGTAGCTACGAATAGCGGAAAAAGGGCCGACAAGGTGGGCAGGTGGACCGGCACGCGAACATTAGTTCTTGTTTAACGGAAGCGGCTTAGGTAAGTACCGCTCCATCTTTGGATATCCGTCCGCTTGCAACGATGAGACTCTTTGGAATTTGGGAAAAGTACTTTAAACGCATTCCTCTCTTTCGCTCAATGCTTTGACGGGCTAGCGGCTGAGGTCCGGGTGCTTTGCGTTACTCGCGGGAACTGAGGCACATCTGCAACAGCTGACGCATGTCTGCCGGCGGCGAGATGAACTCCCCCTCACAATCGACCCGGACACATTAAACGACGGGCATGTGGCGTCTCGCTGATTGTTTTCCATCGTTTTCTGCCTTTCTTCAAGCACTTGCGACGCTTCGATTTTATTTTGTCAATACCGGATTTGCTTTTCTAAACGTCTCGATCCATTGTCTGTGAGCGAGCCTTCCTGTGGACAAACTCGTTAAATTTTAGCTCATCGGAAAGCGTTTACGATCGAGAACCTTGTATGGCCACACACCTTCTTTACGACTAGAATGGAAGAGACCACCGTAGGAAGCCAATGTCATGGTGCCTTGCCGGTACAATACCTCTTCGTCTACAATGCATTGTCTACCTTGAGCTATAAAACCCACCTCAACGCTGTTCTTAGAATCCAGGGGCCAGGATCTGCGAAAAAACAACTGCGGCCAAACTCAAATGCTAAAATCACAAGGGGGTCATTTTTTTCTATGCTGCATTAGGGTCGTCTTTCGGTACATGTCTTGGTTTCGTTTGGTTTTCAAAACAGTTTGTTTTCCGACACTGTCGCACTGAATCGGCAGGGGGTGGCGCTTTGTAGAGCAGACGCAGTCGGGTTTACTCATGTGAATGCCTCTCTAGACGTTTCAAGCAGTCTAACTTTGGTAGAATGCAAGCATCCTATGTCAGTAGCGGGGTTTCAGTCCGTCCACTATTGCTGCTATAAGCGTCCAAGATAACGTCTATCCTGTACCGTCTTCAGCTTTGTAAATACCACTAAGGTGTCAATGCGCGCTAATGTTTGTATTACTTTTTTCCTTAAGCAGTTGGCTCCCCGACCCAAAGCCTGCTTACGATGTTAGAACACCTATTGTTTGCCTTTTCAGAAATCACGATGCTGTTCGGCTACGAGTCCCCCAATTCCTATTCGCGACCGGTGTCCAGACTAGTGACTCCGATGGGAGACCGACGAACGTACGGTGTTGCGATACGACCGCTGGTAAGTCTTCCTCGTATGCGAACGCGCGAGCTGAGCTTGGGGCTTAGACAACTCTGCAGAGAACCTTCGACACGTATCTAGGCTAGCATATAACTGTTTAACGTCATGCGGACAATTTCGAGGCCCACCAGGGACATATTTCTTTCCCTATTCCAAAGTTATTCTTAGACGAACGCAGCCCTGCTAGGATGCCAACGGTCGGAATCAGTTCTCTCCGTACAGCAGTACCGATCTTAGGCCAGTTCGGTTCAAACCCTCTGAACCGTCTATAAAAACCTACCCTCTCGTGGCACACAATTACTTATTTTGGAAGCGATAAATGCTAAGAACGCCCGAGACGGTCGGATCTGGCGTCCAGTGTCTACAGGGACATTCGTCGAAAAA
Source organism: Aphelenchus avenae (assembly GCA_020875895.1). Lineage (NCBI taxonomy): Eukaryota > Metazoa > Nematoda > Chromadorea > Rhabditida > Aphelenchidae > Aphelenchus > Aphelenchus avenae. Next base: position 52,014 of record JNEY01000987.1, read on the forward strand.
ATAGATGAGCGTCCGTAAAGTCTCTTGGACGTAATGAAATGGGGAAATCCGCTTGGTGTTGTAAAATTCCCCGTAACGTGCTGCGAAATGTCGAGTAGGTGGGCTCGGTTCTGGACTCTTTTTACCTGGTCGGCTAGGTTCCTGAACTTGTTGGGACCGTTAATATCTTTGAACCCATTAACCCCGGCACCTAAAGATTTGCCTTCAGCTTTGAAACTGCTGAAAGTCTAATATTTCAGCCGCCACGAGAAGACACTATTCCGGACTTCGACCTCTCGGAGTACGTCGAACCGCGAGGACGCAACCCGTACGAACCGACCTGGCCGACGTACAACTACTACCCGAGCCGATGCTACTGGGGACTGAA
>JNEY01000988.1:10980-35211 GCA_020875895.1 Aphelenchus avenae
CTCGGAGCTCGGCTCGGGCCGAGCAACGGACCTTGCTACGTTGAAAATTCGCTGTATTTGACATTCAAGCCGAGCTCCGAGCTGGGCAGTCACCCCGAGCCGAACTCCGAGCCAAGCAGCTCAGCTCGGGGCTCGGGTCCCGAAGTCTTGTGCCCAGCATATCGAAAAAAGCCACTCGTCGAACGTACCTTCTGCACTGAATGCCTGCTGAAAGAAGCGGTGCCAGTCATCTGAGTGATGTGCGGTTGTGAGCACGTAGAGCACAGCTACCATAACCAGCAGGGTAAAGATCTTCGCATGCACGTGGTATGCGGACTTCTCCATCGCCGCCATGCGCTCCTCCATTCCCTTCATGCGCTCTTCGGAGCAATGTTGCTGGAAATGGAAATGGAAATTGTGGGAATGGAAATGCTACGGAAATCGCTAGTGGGAAATGGAAATGGAAATTTCGGCAAAATGCGGTAGTTGGAAATGAATGGAAATGGAAATTTCGAAAACCGAATATTCATTCATTTCCAACATGTATAATTTCCCTTAATTTTCCGTCGCCGTCGCGCTGAGTCGATCGGTCTTCGACCCGTCGCATGCGTTCCTTGTGGACTTAGACAGCGACTGTCTGTCGTCTGATAGCCGGCCGCATGAGGAACGAAGACGCGAGCGAAGCCGTCTGCGACGCGGAATCTGCGGGCGCAGACGACGACGACTACGTGGAGATGATGCTCAAAAAATGCAAGCTTGAGAAGCGCCTGAGCTTGCAGGACAGGACTGCGGGACACGGAAGCGGATCGCTTACCTAGGCAAAGGAGTACGTCAACGCTATGCTCTATCAAGACTTCCGCGCTAAGGAACCTCCCGAAAGGTGGCGTCCAGAAGGATCGGTGCAGTACCCGAAAGTGTACACGGCGGCTTTTAAATACCTCGCTGCGCCTGCAGCTTCGGCCTTTATTGAACGATGCTTCAGCCACGCGGGCGGGTAGAAGAATCGCACCCAGGAGAGTCTCCTGGATGACAAGCTAATGTACCACCTCAACGAAAACATCTCTCGCTAGTTGCTTTGCGTCTTTGACGCTGTGTTTAATCGTCAAAACGTCATTTAACCCATTAAATCGGCTCAGTAGGAAATGAATGGTGGAAATTGTGGAAATGGAAATGATGCCGAAAATAGCTAGTGGGAAATGGAAATGGAAATTCTGGAAAAAGAATTCTTAGAAATGGAAATGGAAATGATGGAAGTAAGTGGAAATTCAGCAACACTGCTTCGGAGTGAGCAAGCGCTTTTTCCAGGTCGTCCACGACGCGCGCCGATGCGACTACAAGATGGACGCGGCCATAGAGCACTGATACCACGAGGATCGATCTGGGAAGATGCCTGGCCGATATAAAAAAACCAAAAAGGTTTCACCGTTTTTTAATTAATGAGAAAACGGTCGAGCTTCTTTCATTAAAAAACTTCGAAAATTCAATTAGGGAGTTAAAAAAAGCTTCAACATAGCTCCAGGGCAACGTAGACGGCCTACAAAAACGCCTCCCGTCATAAAAGAGGGCCTAAGCCTATAGTATGGCCAAGCCTATAGAAGAGTTTTGCATGGGATAAAAATTAGTATCCCGAGATTGTAATTTTGCAGAGGGCTATTTTTTCGTCCACTGAGTTACACACTTTTGGGAAATTTAATTTTGGAAAGGCTATAATACCGGAAATAGGTGCGGTATTTTCGTATTTGTCATTTCAGCATAAGTATACAGAAATAGCGTATACTAAAACCAGGGCCTTGTGAATTTTTTTGGCTCCGGGACAGGAACATACGAAATTTTTAAACGAACAGGGACCTGAACCCGCGGATGCCGGGACGGGAACTGTCCAGCCCTGACTAAAATGGACGTAGCCAAATTTGCAAATGCCACGAACCTGATTTGCGCTGGCAAAGGGCTCCATGCCGGCTCCAGCACAACTCTCGCCACCAGTCGATCTTCCCGAGCCACACGGAAACTGCTTGGCACACGTCGATACCCGGCTGGCAAGCGCGTCGCGTTTGCAAGTCCATCTCCGATCCGTCAAGCCACTTCCACTGTCCGATTGAGTCGCTTCGGCACTGCAGGCCCATCCAGAACGCGTTTCTTCCTGTCGGCACGTCTGATCCGATGTATACTGGAAGAGGGTAAAATCTCTGCAGAACTTTGCAAGCCGGGGCCATGTTTCCGACGAAGCTCCGAAAGCTGAGCTCGTCAAAAGTTGTTCGAGGGCTTCCAACAAAACTTTGGACTCGAAGGGGAAATAATCGCTAGACCGCCATTTCTAACGCTTGTCAGTGATTTCTCAGGCAAATCAGACGGGTCCTTACCTTAGCTGAGGGGGAAGGTGTTTAGCGAGTTCGCAGCGTCATAGAGCAAGCTTCCCTGTGCGGCCGGGGGGGGGGGGACTCCCTGACCGGTTTGGTTACTTCCCACAATTACGAAATTTCCGTGGCACATCGAGGCTTACAACGGACGTGATAAACATTCTAGCTTTATTGACCTCAGATTGCCGAGCGACCCCTAGAAGGAGGACTTTTAGGAAGAGCAAACTGCTTGGCCTATATTCGGCTCGTAAGAAGGCTCCTCCTCGTTTCGTCGTGATACGACGCTCGAAGAAAACCCAAAAGCTGTGGGACGTTTCCAAGTATTACCTTCAACGAAGGCATTCTCCGCCGGGCTGCCGATGGATGCCAACATTCCCTTCTTGTCCGCGCACGCAGCGACTGCTTCGTCGTACGTCAGTGATCCAAGGATAGCCTAAATGAATCTGAGATCAGTCAGTTTTGAGAAGAATCCCAGCAAGTCAAGCAGGTCTTCCCAACATCGCCGGCATAACGCTAAGTGGGGTCTTGGCGGTTATGCGCAGGCGGGGATCTAGTTGCCTTTTTATCTCGATTAACCCAAAAATCGGAGGAGAAATGCCAAATTTGGAGCTGACTTCGTGAACTCAAGCGTTGTTTTTCTCAGGGTTGCTCCGGAACCGACCCCTTGACCGGAACCGGATCTGAACCGACATTTCAAATTTCCTTGGTCCCCACACCCAAATTTTCCGGCGGCCGCTGGAACCACACAAGTGACCCCCGGAAGTGCCTTTTGTCCGGAACCGGAACCGGAACCTGAGCAATCCTGGTGTTTATCATGGTCCTGTTTCCAAACCTATAGGGGCAAAACTGATATGGCTGCATTGGCATTACCTGGAAGCATTTGCTCGACTTGGCATAGAACTCATAGAACACCCAGCCGTCTGGGCATTCGGAAAGCTGTGCGCTGGAGACCATAAAGGCGGTGTAGAAAACGCAGAAGACGATCAGTGGCGAGGCCATCACATTCAACGCAAAACTGACTCGGTGAATAAAGCAGCCCGAAGTGGTCGGCTCTTTATAGGGTAGGCTAACTAGTTCTTGGTCGAAGAACCAACCAAATCTCTTTCTCAGGACTGCCGAGTTGTTCCGGTAAGCCCGTATCCGTGGCGCCCATTAAGTGACGCAGGGACGATTCACGTGTCGTTCCCAATGTTCAGTTCAACTTCGAGCGCTCGAAACGAGTTAGGGATGCTCCAGAGGTGCTCCAGAAGTCACGGTCCATCGGCTCAATGAACGTACTGCGCTGGGAAACTCGAAGGGTCGTTGGGAGTGCCCAGTGAATTCAGCGATAATTCGCGTTCTATGCAGCATACAATGGTCGAAATGGGTAATTATGAATGCGCTAACGGCTATTTGATGCAGTTCAGAGTACGAAAATAGTTTTTTTGTTACATGGCGATTGAGTAAATTTCGATTTAGTAAATGCCGACTGAGTAAAAACAGTAAAAAAAAGTTTTCAGTATATATTCCGCTTTACCAGCATTGTGCTTCACGTTCTTTCCGTTTCAACGAGCGCACGGCCCCGATACGCTGCAATCGGTTTCGTTTGAGTCCAAGCCCTAAGCATGGTCACAGTGCGATAAAGTCTTCCGACATCCTACTTAGACTTGCCTTAGAAGGATCTCCGTACTTAGACTCTTTTACGTGTGAAAATCGCCATTAGGACAAGACGTTTTTTTGATTTATCAAACAAAGAAATACAAAGCAGAAGGTTACTCGTACAAATAGAAGCTGTCGTCTGTCATCCCGTTGAAGTCCGAGACGTGAGGCCGTCCACGCGCCGGAGCGTCCTGCTGATCCGCCGGCAGTGGGTACCAGACGATTTGAGAGCCCCCGGCGCCGTCGTCGTCGGACGTTGTGGGCCATTGTGAAGGGTCCCACGTGGCCGGAAGGGCGAGCGTCGTCTGCGTCTCCGCGTGCATCGCCGTCGCTGACGGGCTGTCCGTGGCTTCTGAAAAGTACAATTTGATTGTGCAAATCAGGATAAAGACGATGTGCGAAACAAATTACCCAAAAAAACTAAACCCTGATACCAATAACAAAAGGAGTCCTCCTATACGTTGTTGGAATATGAGTGAAGTAGCGAATCTTTGGTGGTCAGGGCCTTGTATTTTGCCATTGCTAGTTGAAACTGAAAAAGCAGACAAAAAGGCACGCGTACGCGTTTTGTCGCAAATGTATTTTCTAGGAAATAAGTTAAACTTTGGGGACCGTGCCGTACGCAGTGCCACGTTCCGTGCCGTGGAACACGGCACGGAGTACGGGATGGCACCATAGAATGCCGTTTTTTTGCCGTGCCGCTCCCGTTCCGTGCCGTTTTTGGTATAAACGACCCGAAGACCGCCGCGAAAATTTTACCAACTTCTTGGCCCACCCTAAAATTTGTATCCCCCCATATCAGGGTGCTCGGTACGCCACTAGTATTCGGGCAAAAGACGACAACCTCATCTCAATACGCGCTTTGACCACGTTTGGTTTATCTTAGCAGCTTTTTTCCTGCCGCAACTTTGGTCTTGTAAAGATTCCAAAGCTAGATGGCGCTTTATCCCATTCCCTGGTCTAGGCGGGCATCCAAAGCAGGGCCGTATACAGGATTTCAGGATAGGGGGGGGGTGGAGGTCGGGGGACAGGGGGGGTGGACCCTAAAATGGGCCAAAAGGGGGTCAAAATGGAATCAGATCCCTAAAATAAGGTTAAAAATAGCATATTTAGGCTATATTAGTTAATTTAGAGCCATTTTACCTTAATTTTTTTACTAACTTTCTGAAAATTTTTCTTCACCAAAGGGTCCCCCCTTACCTATCGGCGGCCTTCGGCCCAGCGCACACCCAATTATTTCGTTTTACTGGACGCTGCCAAATTCACAAGGCGTCATTTGTTGCGCTAATTCCTTGCACTCTTAACAAAGTGTCTGCATCTTCTCCAATCGAACACGAGTCTGCATCTGATAAATTAGGGGCGGCACTGCATGCCCAGACAATTTCTTCTTTCTGCGTCCAGAAGGAAGAAGAATAACTGACGAGAAAAAAGTGAACGATGTGTCGATCACGCGGTGCTCATGCACTTTTGCAACCAAATTGAAAGGAACTAACGAACAAGCGAGAAAAAGTGAAAGTCGATCATGAAACTTTTACTTTTACTTCTAATGAGGCCGGCCTCACAACTTTCGCTGGCCTAAATTACCGGCCAGCAAAACCTGCCAAAGGAGGTACTTTTCATTACAGTACACAATCTGTCTGGTAAAGCATTTGGAAGCATAAATTCGACAGTTTTTTCTCATACGCCGTGAAGGCTTCATCTAACCGGAGCTATGCTATTAGAGAATGTCTGTAGAGCCGAAGAACGCACAATGTATTACGACACATGCTCATGAGTTCCCAATTGTGCACGTCAGAATTGTAAGTCTCAGCACGCCTCTCGTGCCAAGCGCTACCCTCCGCTTGACCTAAGTGTAGGTTGAGAAACTGCAGTAAACAAGTCCACGGTTCGACTGGAAGCATCACCAGTGTAGCTGAGAAAGCTTCGTAACTTGCTTCCGCTGTGACCTGACGTGTAGAAACGGTTAAAAAAGGCAAAGGCATCTCGGGGGAGTCGCCTGGGGAAGCAAGCGACCATTGAGAAATGCAAAATAGAATGGAACGTGTCCAAACCTTTGAGCATCTTTGAAGAGCAAAGATCATAGGGCAAGCGGTGTTAAATGCGAGCGGCAACCGGCGGCAAGAGCCAAAAACTTTTTTGGCACATAATTCTTTATTTTTGGCACTAGCGTCCTTTTTGGCACAAAAGGTAATGTCGAAAATTTAGCGTTGGCACAAATGTCGCATTTTTGGCAAAAAAGTCGTTTCATCATTCTGGCACAGTAGTTCGTTGGAACAAAATGCATTGGCACAAATGGCATTTGGCACATAAGGTATCTTTTTTTTGGCTCGAAATCATTGGCACAAATGGCAGCTTTTTTGGCACAAATTTTTTGGCACATTTGACCAGACACGCCGGGAATGGTACATCTAGCAACAGACTTCACCTAGGTTTTTTCGCTGTGAGAGCGATTTTTGGTTCTTATTTGGCAAGCGTTCGTGGCAAACTGGAGAGAAACAATTTTATGCGCTAGCGTTATCTGAAGGTAAACGACGCTTTTTGCTCGTTTCAGCCTATACTATCGACATTTTGGTATATTTTTTGAACGATTCCATCAAAGCTTTGACAGCCAGACGGACGTGTTTCACGTCGTTTTCTGGCGCGAAGTACGCCGCTGGTATGCAGCACTGTTGTTATGCTCACCCGTTCATAGCGGTCCTTCAGAAGTATGACGCTCAGTCGGTTAAATACTACGAACCCGGATGCGAAAAACTGCGCAAAGTGAAAATAACCATACGTAAAGTACCACGTTTTGATAAGCAGCTGGTAAGGAGAGTGACGCAAAGAGTGGCGCGAAAAACGGCGCCCTTGCGGCTCGAAACGTGAAGTAGAAAAATATCCAAGCCGCAATGTCCTAAAATGAATGACACGTCATGAGGAGTCACGGTAAAATAGGCTTATACTTAGGCCTATTTCCAGCAAAGCTTGCGAGCTTTCGCGAAAAACATCATACTAATGCACGCTTACCACCGCTCCCTTTTATGCAAACAAACGGTAGAAGGGCTCCTTGAATCGCCCTCTTAGCAGACTGACCACGATCCACGTGGTAAAGGGCGATGCTCGGCACGGCATAGACAAGAGGTACGAGAGCTTGAAGATTCTGGACCAGCGAAAGAAACGACATTTACAAACAGGGAAGTGGTGAACTACTGCTGTACGGTTTATAAAAGCCGTTGAGTTTTGAAGCGTCGTCAAGCCTGTCACGCTAGCAAACACTGGCAACAGCACGCACTAACGTATGTGCAGAAGCTTTGTATTCGATTGTCGCGTGCGGACCGGGGTAGAACCAAGAAGAGAAGCTGCTTCTTTTGAACCAATGATATTTCTCTAGGTTGATGACGAACTCGAAGAAACATAGGCTTGGTACGTTGGTCTGATTTTGTTGGGTTGCATTCTGAGCGTCATCCACGCTCCTTGCATCATTAACGAACACGTTCTTATTCAGGAAAAGTACGGGGACAGACAGCTACCATATCGTTACGGTACAGTTTAGAGTGAAAAACGTACCCGGAATAGGTGGCGGGAATAAAAATTTAGCAAATTTGACGAATTGTACTTGACATCTTGCCGGAAACACTTATTTTTTCTGAGGAGCCTGGCCTCGAATGGGCCTCCGGCCTGGGCCTATGCCCATGAGGCCCGGCCCGAGACCATAGCTTTTTTCTAAAAAAACGAGGCCCGGGACTTATTCCTTAGACCTTAGGCCCGGCGCGCTGTGCTTAAAGTCCGGTTGAACAAGGGTTCCTTCCTCGGTAAGGACCCACATGTGACGGCCCGAAACGGCCTGCAAGCAAGTGTGACATGGGCTGGTTTTGACTTAAAAAATAGGGAAAATTTGTAATCTTCCAAACCAATTTTTGAACTTAGTGCTTAGTGTTTACCCTCGATCGCTGCGAACTCTTAGCTAAGCCTCGCATCGCAAATTTCGCCATTCCGGCGTTTTATATATAAACAAATGGAACGTAAAGTCGTTCGAACTGCAGCCGTCGTGGCAAATAATTGCTACTTCTGACGAAGCTGGATAAATCATACGCNATTTATTATTTTTATTGCTTAAATTTAGCCCTATTTAGGCCTTTAGACCCTATTCTAGGCCATTCTGAGACTTGTCCCTGGGACTCAGGCCTAGGGCGATTGCTATCTGCTTACCTCGGTAGAATTGGTCGTCCGGGCACTGCGGTGACAGACACTGGGATGAGAAGGATCGTCTTCGACGGAAAAGGCGCTGCTTTTGACTTCTTCGCCGGTGACTTCCTCGAGGGCCTCTTAGCTTCCGGTACCGCACGTGCTTCTTCAGTGGCCGGTGGACAGTCGGCTGATGCTTCGTCTAAAATAAAGAAGTAGTTCCTATAAAACGCAAATAAATACAAAAATATAAATAAGAAGATTAAATGAAACTAATTTTTTAAAGTTTTTTGTATTTATTAATTTAAATAAAAATAAAATTAATAATTAAATATTACCTGATTTTTCAAGCTTTCGTCACTAATATTTGACAAAAATAACAAATTTTCCTTGAAGCCGAATCCGAAGGCAACGTACCACTGGCCTTCCTCTTCAGCGCTTTGCACGTGTTGTTGAGGTGGTACTTGAGATCGCGCTGGAGACTGAACATGTTCGAGCAGTGCTCGCAGCGCAGCGTCTTCTCCATGTGCGACTTCTGGTAGTGCTGGACGAGCAGCTTCCGGCCGGCGAACCACTTCGAACAAGCGTCGCGCGGGCAGTGGAAGCGCTGCTGGACGTCGTTGGATGCTGAAAACATCGACACTTTAGCCCACGTTATGGATTAGGACATCGCTAGGATGCAACGGAGCCTAGTTGGCGCACTAACGCACTTGCTGATTATCGAGAAGAGGCAGTCCTACTAACGCAATAGCGACGAACATTTTTGGCCTTTGCTATGAGTGCTACAATGGACGTCATTCGAAACCAAATTTAATTAATTTTAAATTTAATGAAAACGTGTATCATTCATTTTATATAAACTATGGAGTTGTTAAATGTAATTCGTTTAAAGTTAAAATTTATAATTAAATTTATAACGTTTATGAATAATTTTGATGCTCGAAAGTAATTTATAGACGCACAGAAAATTTTGCTGGAAGTTTATGCGAAATTCCGATGCAGTACACGCGCAGGTTTAGCTCAAGTTCTTCCGATCCGCAAGAATAAAATTCCCAGAGTTCCGTAGGGCTATCTTTGAGAGACTTTGGCCAGTCAGATGTAGCTCTACGTACGGAGAGAGCGGGCGCATGTCTTCTAACTAAGCCTGCTTACCGCCACTGCAGGACGCCTTGAAGGCGGACCTCGATCGACTGCTCAAGAAGGCGTCGCTCTCGGCCTCGATCCGGCCGTGCGTCTTCACCATGTGCATTCGCTTCGCGTTGCGGTTGTTGAAATGGCGACCGCATTCGTCGCACGCGCTCGAGTACTGCGTTGCCGCCGCTTCGAAGAGCTCTTCGACGGTGACGCGAACGTCGTCGACGTGTTGAGGCACGCTGAGGAGGGCAGTGGTCATTTTGCACTAAAGCAAGTGGCGTGACGCAGAGAGGGTTGCACTTGTACACGGCAAGCTCAGAAGAGGTAGCTTCAGAGCAATACTTCAGGTAACTGAGCTTAGATTTAGGACTGTACGTAAGACCCGGGCTAACGCTTTTGTCGAATATCGTAGAATTGGTCGGTTAGGCGTCGCCTTAGGGGTTAAGGCTTAGATGCCTCGCGAGAAGACTAGGCTTAGGCATTGTGGAAGATGAGTACCTATTGGTAGTTAGCAAATGCCCCAAAATTTCCTGGCTTACGTCATCGTCGCCTAAAGTGGTTTAAACTTAAAGTCTGCAGCGACTCAGACTCTATGCTTTGTAGCTTGTGCCGATCCTTGCTTGGTACTAGACCATGAAAGAAGTCTCTCGTTTATACTATCATCTAGCTCCGTGAGCTCTTCTACGCTTCCCTGCGCTATCTTAGTCGCTTCCTTCTTTGAGAATTCTCTCACGTCTGCAATATCGAAGGTTCGCGACCAGTTCGTAAAAAGAAAGCCACACAATAACCGTTACAAAGTCTTTATTGCTCGCACCTATGCGTATTTCTAGCACTCGACTGGAAGGTGCTCAAACGGGGCAGGCGGGTCAGATGCTAGCAACCAGCTCGGATAAAGCGCGAAGTGAAAATGCAGCACTTCAAAGACGAAAAAGACAAACCGTCACTAACAAAACGAGAGAGGAATTCGGAGAGGATTCTGCGACCGGGATGATCTGTGGTACATTAGGAAGGACCTTAGGCCCTGCGGAGACGCTACGATGACTGGCTTCGAGGCTTCTGAGAGGTCTTAGACTGGCCTTTTGAGGACAATGAAGCTTTTATACTGGTCCTAAAGAGCACGCAAGCTCTCGAAAAGTCCGTAAATAAGCTCTATAAAACGCGTTCTTCCGATCGTGGTGACAATTTAACTGGCGAAGCACCAAGGGGAAAAGCACTGACACAGAACTAAACCGGAATGAAGGAATACTATGACTACTAGGCTTAAGAGTCAAGCTTGCGGACCGAATTACTGGACTAAATCGCGCGAGAACCCGTAAATAAAGGCACTTTTGGCGGGTCTGGAACGTCGTGTTAGCCGCTCGCGGGCGCCTTGATCTTGTCGTAGCAGACGCAGTAAGCGGCGAGGAAGTAGTTCTTGTCGATGGTGCAATGGGGCAGGTCCCCGTAGGCGTTCACGTGGCTCACGGCGGTGAGGTCGACGGTCGCCTCGTTGCGCACGGCGTCGAACTGCAGCGTCACCTGGAAGGACAGCGGTTATTGGCCAAGACGACGCCATCCAAATTGCTAAGGAATGCGTTTAGGGTGTAGCGCACTTTCCAGCAGGCATTTCAGGCAAAAATTTGAGAGGACTAAAACATCAACGCTTTCTTCCACGTTTCATCCAACCGGTTAGGTTCCGCTCTCGTGTCATCACCACAGCTCCAAAAGTTTCCCTTATCATTCATTCAGGCACCGGATTGACTGGCCTAAGTTGTCGGCACACTGCCCATGGCCGCCGATTCGCCTGCTATCCGCCCTTAAGCCTACCGGTCTTTCGGTAAAAATTCCTTAGTCCCACACATAACAACTGCAGAGTGCTCCCGAAAAATGCTGACCTCTTCCTAAGTCTTGCACTCATCTCGCCCCGTAAAAGCCAAGCTAACAACATGTTGTAAACGTATGCCTGAACCTAAGACCTAAAGAACGTAAAGGCGGTAGCACATGTCGCCGTGCTGAGCAACCTGTTAACTCGTGCCTTCGCTACGTACACAAATACGGTCCCACGTCGAGCATAGCTACCCCTTCCGTTCTCCGAGTCGTTCCTCGTATTTAATATTCTTGTCGGGAATCCGACCCTCTTATGCTGCTCTACACTGGTCAGTCTTCTACGCAAGCTTCTGGTACTTTCGTCCGTAGCAGAGAACGGACCTCGTATTTCGCGTCGCCGGGCGTCGTGGTGAACTTGAGCTGATACGTCGCAAACGTCGCCTGCGTGTTCCCCTCAAGCTTCGGGTCGAAGCCGTCCGCGTCCTTCACGCCGTTGTACTTCAGCACGCCTTCTCGCGGGACCAATCTGAGCTTGCATTTTTATGGACTGTTTCTACGGAAACTGCATACCTCTTCGCATCGAGGAGCTCATTCAGTCGGAGAGGAGCGCATAACTTGCGCTCGGGCCGCGTCTTGTCGTTCATCACCTGCACGGCGACCTTTGCGAGCATCGTCGACGTGTTACGCACCTTCGGGTCGGCCATTGCGGACTGCCAGTCGAGGCACGTGCACCAGTGCGGCGCGATACCGGCCTAAAGAAGTGGTGGTGTATACGCTAATAACAGCCATCAACATGATTTCATGGAAGCCTGTTCAACTGTACTTGGCAGCGACCATTGTGCTTAACTAAGTGAAGTCGGAATAAAAGTTAGGCAGCCGCCACCCCTACCGTCCTATGTACGTACTGACCCACCCCCGCCGAAACGTACCGAACCCACCCGTACCATACGCCGTATGGAAAGTACGGTCCGGGACGGAAGTACACGCGGTAATATGGTACGGTACGGTAATCTATATGGGCCGTACCTGTGCTGAATAGCTAGAAAACTGGAGCCGTACCGTACTCCGTACTGTCCGACACCCTCGCCCGTACCGTAAGCCGTATTGTCCTAACCCACCAGTATCGTACTCGTACCGATAGTACGGCAGGGAATCGGCGGAAATAGCGATTTTTGACTCTCCGCTAGCCGCCGTCAGGCGAAACCTTCAGCGCATTTCTCATAATTTAGGTAGAGATGGCGACCCGCGCCGTGCCGTGGAACCGTGCCGTGGAGCCGTGATTACGGCCCAACTCCATGACACGGGAGGGTAACCACGGCACGGCTTCGGGTTCTTAGGGGCCGTGCCGTAGCCGTGAATAGCCCTGGTTGCGCAAATGCCGTGATATTTGGAATCACGGCACGGTAAGATGTTTCGACCACGGCACGAGGAGGGTATTCGCCATCTCTATTATGAAGAAGCCCAGGGAAGCAACTCAGCGAGAGCCTTCCCGTAGTTTAGCGGGGAAGCGAGTATCTTCAGGGAACGAGTGGGAAGAGGGGCGTACTACTCAGGGCTTCAAGAGCCCGTGAGCGTGGGACACTTGGCAGCTATATCCGGTATCTACACATCCCAGTACAGTCACAGTGCCCGAATGTTCACTTTTACACACCTGCTCGCAGGTCCTCTCCTCGGGAATCGGTCGGAAGAGTGACAACGATCGATGCGTCGACGGGTCCTGGACGGCCGAGAGTTGCTCGTTTGTCGGCCACTCGAGCACGTCCGCCAGCGTGGAGTAGACGTCGAAGGGAGAGCTCAGGCGGTTCGCGTTCGTCTTGAGATTCTCGAAGGCCTTGGCGCCCTTCTCGCTCTCCCGGAACTTTTTCGGCAGCGAGACGGAGAAGAACGGCAGACGTTCCTCGAGTTGACCTGAAGGTAGGAGCGAATAAAAATGTACAGAAGTACACAGGTAAAACAGCATATTTTGCGCGCGTACGCTTGCGTTGGCCGCCATAATCTGTGCAGCACTCTGTATCAGGGATGGGCACTTTTTGGGCTAGCATGACAAAAGCGAATCCCAGGCCACAGAGCCAGGGCCAGGACGCATGGGGCACGCATATTACTTCATAGAACTGGGTTCCTAGCAAGGCTGGGCACACTTTTTGCTAAGTACCAGGACGAGGACCAGAACCTTGACCCCCAGGACCGGCAGGAGGTCTGACCTTAGTTTTCTGCTAAATGCCAACATGCGGACGCTGAGCCAAAATCGGCTAAACGTGTGTCGAAAATGGCTCATCGCAAGCGACGCAAAAAAATTTTGAAGCATAAACGCAAAAATTGACAAAAATGCAGCATTTCGTCAGTCGGAGACGTGGGTCGAAGCCTTTCAAAGGTGCGCGATGCGAGGCATTATTACGACAATCACCATGATTGAGACCATCCCACCGTCCCAACCCGCCCATCACAGCCTACAGGGGCTACTCTGGCTCCTTGCTAAACTTAGCGGTCACTGTAGTCCATACTGCTCACTCTAAAATCTTCCTTAGCCTCAGCCAAGTCGAAATTAGTGGTTCTTAGCTTGTAACGGCGTACACTAAAAACTCTAGGCCCACGAAATGCCACAAAGACAATGCGAACGAGGCCGTTTTGAAGGGAGCCAGTGCCGTTTTAAATCCCCCTTGCCATTTTCAGTGCTTTCGGCATACTGGAACGGAACCGTGACGAAGCCTGGTCTAGAAATAGGACTGACATTCTGACACTCCTAACAAAAAGCTATGGGAATTTATGCGACTTTGCACAGTCAACTTTGGCGCGCATCGAGCCCCACAAAGTCCTGGCACCGTCATTACCTTGCTGAGTGTCGCGTAGCTTCGCGAACCGATGCCCATGGTCCGCCATGACGATCACCAGTGAGTTGTCGAACGCGCCCGACTCGTGCATGCGCCGCAGATGCGCCTCCAGATCGTCGTCCAGCACCTGCGCGAGGTTGATGTCGTCGTGGGAGAGGATCGAGTGGTGCATGAGCAGGAACTTCGCCACGTCGGCGGGGTACCGGCGGTGGAACTCTTCGGCGTAGCGGAACCATTGCTGAAAGAACGACGAGTTACCCAGGGTCTTAGACGAAACGACAACGAATAGAGCAAGTCATGGAGGACCATACAGCTGGAAGGGGACACACTCAAAGAAGGGCCCACATGGGCGCATCGTGCTGACCCGATCTGGCCCTACCATCCAACTATGTAATGGGTCCCCGCGGCCCGAGGCGTCAGACCGGAGGCTTCACTATAGCGTCACCGCATGCGTCATAGCGCTATCGCATGTACTAGCGCATATATGTATTCAAGCGTTACCACCTGAGCAATAGGGCTACCGCGTGTATCGTTGCGTTACCACATGCGCCGTAGTGCTCCCGCATGCGTGGTAGAGCTATTGCATGTATCATAGCGCATGCATCATAGCGCTACCGCATGCATCATAGATGTAGCGCATGCATTATAGCGCGACCGCATGCATGGTAGAACTACCGCACGTATCGTACCGTTACGGCATGAGTCATAGCGCTACCGCATGTATCGTAGCGCATGCATCCTAGCGTTACCACATTTACTTTAGAGTTTGGCGCCCGTACCAAGGTACGGGCCAAACCCAAAACCGTGCCCGCATTATACGGCACGCACGGGAGGGTCCACCACGACACGGCTACATGGCACGGGAGGGGGCACCATGGGTACGGGTACGGCACGGGTGGGTCTACCACGGGTACGGGTACGGCAAGGGGTCCCAGCGCCGATCTCTAATGTACTGTAGTGCTATCGCATGCATTGTAGCGCTACCGCATGTCTGACAGCGCTAACGATGGGCCGGCCTAATCGGGCTTGGACAGCGCTGGTCCAGGGCCAGGACCAACCGCGAAAGAAGGGCCGGACGCTGCCCGCGATTGCATGGCGCGAGAAAGGCTATGTGGGAAGGCCAGCAAGACACTTTAAAGGTCGAGAGTGTCCAAAACGCACCCATTGCTGCGGTTCGGAGCCGATGCACTTCCAGTCGCTCTCGTGCTTCTCGTTGTACTGGAAGAACGTCCTTGTGTAGTGGTCCGTCGGCTGCTCCTTGAAGCCCTTCAGGCGGTAAGTGAATGTTCCTGAAATATAAGTGTAAATCTTAGAAAAATAAAATAATAACTTTAAGCAATTAAATAATTAAAATATATTAATTACCAGAAAACAAAATATGAAAAATTAATTTAAAAAATTCAAATAAATAAAACTCGTAAACTTAAAAAAATTAATTTATGTCGGGGTGTGGGAATTTGTGTAGTTAAACACGGCCTTCCTGTAACAGCTGTGCGCAGTACTTTACTCGAACAAACTTCACTTAATGCAAGCACGATACAAGTAATAAAGGACAGGTAAAAATGAGGTTGGACAGACGAGAAATTGACGAAAAGAGACGGTTGAGAACGGCTTAACACGTAGACTGCTGACGACGCTTGGCTCAGCCCAAAAACGTAGAGGTACGGTCCTTGCAGTTTGTGCAAGTCCCGCGTCGAAATCCGGCAGCGGGGCGCTTCAAATCGTGGACGGAAGGGAAGAACACCTAAAGAACTGGGGCGACCATCGTTCCACCCTCTGAGGTGAGAAGGAGCAAAGAGCGCACACATGAGAGGCGAAAGTGCACGTGAAAGGCAGCCGTGCTGCAACAAGCAAAACGGACGCCTTTTAAGGCGTAAAAAAACTAAATTTTAACATGCACACTTAAGTGGCGGACACCTGTAATCACGGACCAAAAAGGTCCGTGAAGCAGAGCCGCAACCCTTCACTAATTAGCCGCTTAACATGCGGCATCCATGGACTTGCTTACGCAAGCGACGCGTAGGGCGGCCTCTCGCCAAGGCCCGCAAGGAGTCGCGTCGAGTCCCGCACGCTTAATGCGGCGAAGCTTGAGCTGTCGCCAACAATCTCGGCGCCCCTTCAGAGCTCGACCCGAGCTCGGACAAAGATCTACGGACTCTTGGGCCCGGTAGGTGCGTAAGTCTACGACGGACACGTGGTCGAGAGAACGAACGTTTAACAAGTAACTAGAACACAAGTGAAACTAGTTGAGAATGTCGGACCAATGACGACGGTTTCCTTGTCCTTGACGTTTGTCGAAGGCTTGGCCGCGAGTTCCACCCCCGCCTCGCTTGATCGGCGCGCCTCGCGTCGACTGTCCGCCGCGATGCTGCTTCTGAACCATGCCGTGGCGAACGCCGTGGAGACCTGAGGACGACGTGCCTAAATCGCGCAGAATTAGGTCTTCAACGTAACAACAATGTAAATCCAGGTTACTATTGCTACTGCCTACCAAGGGCCCTCCAAAATTGTAGGTAAGCCTCCACAGTAGATAGAGGTTTCTTGCCATGACTCAATAAGGATTGGGGCCACTTAGGACCAAAAGTGACTTCTGACGATGCAACAAGGCAAAGCTTACTTTGTTGTTGCGGAAGGGGATCGCTCAGATCCACGTGCTCCGGAATGAGGCTCGGTTTGAGCTGGCGAATGAACCGAAGAGCGGCGCGGGCGGCTTTACGCGTGACGCGGCCTGTCTTGTCCACGGAAGTGAAGTCAGCGACGAGCGCATTGGAACCCAGGGAATGGGCCAAGCGAGCTCCGTCGAGACGCTCGGCATCGTTGAGCCAGAGCTAAAATTGCAAATATTCGAGGAAAGGCCAATTAGTGACCATTAATGGAATGAAAGTAGCGTACCACGTTGGGCAGATCAATGGAGATACTGTTGAACTCCTGCATGAACGACTCGAACGTCGGCAGCAGGGACACAGCATAGGGCACTGGGAGGACAGTGAATTGCACATGGCCCCATTTGGCAGCGGCAACGACGATGTCACGAAGTGCCGGGACGAGTTGCGACTGATGAGCCAGCTTGAAGTGGTCGTTGTCGATGTCCATCCAGATGAACACGTGCTGGACGGCTGCTTGGAAGTGGTTGCTTTCGAAGAAGACACGGAGCTAAAGTTGCTCAGTTAAAGCATATTAAAGCTCCATGAACGTAGGAATTGTCGGACTACTTACGTCCGGAACTGTGGGAGCTTCCACGAATGTGGCACCGAGAACATCGGAGAGGACTTGGGCGTTGTTCCCGCCGAGGACGATCACCGGATCGTTCCGCAGGGATTTCTTGTCGTCCAATTCGGCACGGGTACGCTCGGCGACCAGGAGCTTCAGATCGGACTGGCGAGCAGCAGCTGAGCAAGTGAGCTTCTTGTGCATGGCACCAGTAAATGCGGACTGGCGCTCTTTGCAGCCGAGGGTCAACTTGACCATGACGCGGACGAGGTTGTCCTCCGACGGCTTCTCGTAGGACTCGGTGCTGGCTAGCGGCGAGTTGTTGGTAAAGAACAGAGCTCGGCTAGCTGTGGAAATCTGGAGACTCTCTGCGACCTGAAGTCCTTGAGCGAGCTCGTAGACAGTCTTGGCGGTCCAGAGAACGGCGCAGGATGGCACGTTGGTCGTAACCATTGAGAGTCGCAGAGCCTTGTGCGAAGTGCAAACGGAGCTGAGGTCGAGGAGCGTTCCATCGATCTCGCAGCTAAATATACACAGTAAAGTAACTGTGAACAAAAGAAAAACCAACTAGCTAAGCTGGACGCTACGGAACTGTAACTTTAAACAATTACAAAAAAACAACGTGAAAAACTACCCACTACAGCTAAGTCTAAGCGCAACTAACGAACTTGTAAAAACAAATACGCGCTAGACAAGCAAAAGTTAGCATGCCCGTTTCCTAGGGCGACCTCGCGTTTTGCGCAAGCCGGCCTGCCTCTGTTTGACCTTTTGGTCCTCATAAAGGTAGAAGACATTCTCCTGAACCTCTTGCGGAATTCTTCGCAAGTAGTCAATTTGGACTCGTTTTTCCAGTCTACGTGGTCCTAGGTACCTTACCAGGGCACTGTTATCGGACAGCTCTAAGATGCGGAATGGTCCTTCCCACTGAGGCGTGAGCTTGGTGCTGTGCTTATCGACGGCGATGTTCGGATTGTAGACAAACACTCTGTCCGACACGAGGAACGAAGTCTTTTCGACACCATTCTGCTTATCGTAGTAGGCTTTCATGGCCGCAGCCTCGCGCTCTATGCGCTCAGACACAAGTTCGTGCAACTCCTTCATGCCGCGCGCAAAATTCATCTTGTGCGAGTCATCGTCAACTGTGTATTTGGACGCAGTGACGGATGGCTTAGCGAACTGCACGAAAGTAGGATCGGATCCGTGCAAGGTAAAGTATGGACTCTCGCCAGTGGTGGAGTGCGGGCAGCAATTATAGTAGAACAGGGCATACGGAAGCCGCTGATCCCACTCAAGCGCGCTGTCCTCCATTTTCATGAGGAGAGACTTCAGAGTCTGGTTCATGCGCTCTGTACAGCCATTTTCCCGAGGGTTGTGACCGACAGTGAGCTTCTGATCCATTCCCGAGACTCTCGCGATTTCCGCAACGATCTCGTTAACGAACTCGCCTCCACGATCACTTAGCACTGAAGCGGGCTTCCGGCACTCTTCCAAGCACCATTTGTCCCACAAGCACTTAGCAATGGTTGCTGCTGATTTGTCCGCTACAGGATACGCTCGGCAAAACTTAGAGTGGAGGTCGATGACCGTAACTACATGCTCATGTCCGGAGCTGGTCTGCGCAAGCGAGAAAACGTCGATACCAACGTTCTCATAAGGTTGGCGCGCAAGGATGGGTTTCAGCGGAGGCACTGATACACGCTTCTTGTTTAAGTGCGCGCAAGTAAAGCACTCCTTCGACCACCTACGAATGTCTTGGCGCATCTTAGGCCAGTAGACGTACTTCTCCATGAGCTGGACCGTTTTGTTCCAACCGCTGTGGCCGCCAAAGAGCCCACTGTGATACTGGTCGTAAACGCTACGCGCATGGCTAGCGGGGACGACAGGCACAATTCGACCGTCCGGCATAGTCTTTTTAAGACAGTCCGCCTCGAGCACTAAGCCTCGCTCGTTGAGAGCGGCAATGTGGGCCTCAGCGTCCTCCACGAAGACGCCCTGCAACCAATCTTCGGTGCGAAGGCAGGAGAGCCAATCTTGCGGAACGCGTACGCTCATAATGTCGGCCGTAGCGCGAGTGCGCAAAGTCTTGTCGCGTCCGTCAGGCACACAATTGCGACTTAGAGAGTCAGCCACACAATTTTTCTCGCCCTTGATGTACTCAATCTTGAGCTTATCATCGTTACAGTACGGCTGGATTTCATCCGCCCAGCGTAGAAGCCGGTTGGACAAGTTCGTCTGTCGAAAGAGATAGACCAACGGTTGATGGTCAGTACGAACAATGATGTGCGCGTTGGCGACGAAGTACTTGAACTTGCGCAATGCATAGACCAGAGCAAGCGCTTCCAAGTCAGAAATAGCGTACTTGCTTTCAGCACTAGATGTGCATTTGGACGCAAAGGCAATCGGGTGTTCTTGGCCATCCGGGCCTATCTGCGAGAGGACTGCACCAACGCCATCCTTGCTAGCGTCCGTATACAGCAGAAACGGGCGAGTGCCGTTCATTGCGGACTCTATGTCTGGCTGGATCAGGACAGGAGACGACGACATGATCTGCTTCATCTCGTCAAACGAGTTCTGCTCAACGTCCGTCCACTGCCATCCGTCGGACTTAGTAATGTCTCGAAGCGGCTTAGACTTTTGGGAGAAGTTCCGTACAAACTTTCTGTAGTAGTTACAGATGCCGAGGAAGGAACGAACGTCCGTCTGAGATGTAGGTACAGGAAAGTTTAAGATCTTTTCGATCTTAGCTTGGTCGGTCTTGAGACCTTCCGAAGAAATGATGTGACCGAGGAATTCCGTCTCAGTCGTAAGGAAGGCACACTTGCTCGGTTTGAGCCGCAAGTTGTACTCGCGAAGCTTCTGGAACACGCGCTCCAGCACTTTAAAGTGCTCTTCAAGGGAGTCTGTTGCGATCAGGATGTCGTCAAGGTAAATGTAGACTGTTTTGCCTAAGTCTTCAGAGAACAACTTCTCCATAGCTCGCTCAAACTGGCCAGGAGCCGTGGACAATCCGAACGGAAGGACATTGAAGTGGTAGTGCCCACCCATGGTGGAGAAAGCTGTGTACTCCTTGGCACGCTCTGTGAGCGGAATCTGCCAGTATCCTGAGTGAAGATCGCACGTGGTGAAGAACTTCTTACCAGCGAGGCTTTGCAGCATCACGTCGATGTTAGGCATCGGCCACTGGGACAGCTTAATCGCTCGGTTTAGCTTCCTATAGTCGATGCACATACGTAGCGATCCGTCCTTCTTGCGAACTAGCACTACAGGACTAGAGTACTCACTGGAGCTGTGACTGATGACCTCCATGGCCAGATAAGTGCGCAACATTTCTGTGAGAGGTTGACGATAACCGAGAGGTACTGGACGACCAGCCATGCGAGGGAGGTCTTTCTCGTCCTTAACAACGATATCGTGTTCGTACAGGCTTGTTGTGCCCAATTCGAAGTCACTAAGGGCGAAGCGATCGTTGTACCGCAAGAATAAGTCGTAAGCGCGTTGATGACACTCAGACAAGACGGACTTCTCCGAAGAATTTGCCAAGACTTTTTCAAAGATCTGGCTAGCACGATCCTGTGCACTCATCTGCGCGGAAGCTAAGTTGCACCATGCAGCATCAAGCGGAGCATCTAGGTTCTCGGGAACTAAGTCGAGCGTGGAACTCAAACAGCACCGACCAAGTACCGCACCCTTCATCAGACAAAGCGTAGCGTTGCCCTGATTGACGACGGACATAACGACGTGACCGTTGCGGTTGGTTGCAAGAAGAGCTGAACTACCAGCAAGTTTCTTCTCACCGAGAAATGCAACATGCGCACCCTTAGGCTCACACTGCAGCACCACGTTCTGAGTACTACCAGGACCTACGTAGCAACTATGCTTAACGCGGACCTCCGACCATTTGTCTTTGGTCGCACTTAGAGACATGGAGAAGCTAACCGACTTTTTCGGCTCGGTTTTCGCGACACGAGACGGCGAATCTGCTTCAGTATGCTTTGTCTTTGGCCGATTCGCGTGTTTGCGCGGTCGTTTACCTTTAGTGGAGCGCGGCGTAACGGCGGACTCACTTGCGATGTGCGGAGCGCGCAGACGTTCAAGGCTTGACCAGATAGCGGTGCTTTTGAACAGAACTGGAGTGCCGAGCACTAGCTCATGTGGCGCGTTGTCCTGTACGAGAAACATGAATCGTTCACCCTGAGGGTCGCTTTCAGCCAGCCGCAGGTCACAAAGCACTCGACCTCGAAAGGGAATGGCATTGCCTGATGCATCCTGAACAACAATGTCACGCGGTTGACCTGGAAAGGCTGGAAGATCGAAGTGCTTCAACTGTTCAGCATTGGAAGACTCACAGAGGGACTTGTAAGTGGATGAGCGAACGATGCAAACCATAGAACCAGAATCATGTAGTGCATCAACTTTGTGACCATTGAACACGATCGGTGCGATCGCCGCAGGACCGACCACGTGCGTCTTTTCCGGTGTTGCGATCTGAGCAGAAGCAGTAAAAGACTTGCAAAACACGGTACCACTAGAAGCAACAACCGCAGAAGAAGCGTTGGTACTAGCGCGCGCAGGCCGCTTGTGAGGGTACTTTTGATAGCAATTCGCTTCGACATGATTTTGCCCATTGCAATGCGTGCACGAGCGGGTGGACCGGTTGACAAACTTGTTATTTGGGCCTACAGGCGGGAACGTGGAGTAAGTATTGCCGCTTGCTTGACCACCAGAAGATGCCGCATTAGGCGCTGAATAAGAGGCTACATTTGGCGCAGGGGACGAGCTTGTCTGCTTTTGCGCATTTCCGGAGGATGCGGGGACGTTAGCGTTAGCCGGCTGCTTTGAGCGGAACCGAGAACCCTGCTGTTGAAATCGGTCAACTGACTGCGACTTCTCTTCATACGTCAGTACCAAGCGCTTCATCACAGCGTACTTGGCCACTGCTGACGGTGCATCTTCCAGCGCATACTCAAGCTGGAGGAGCAAGTCTTTCTCGCGGATGCTACCACGCAGGAGATCATGTTTGATCAATGCCACAACTTCATTGTCGCACTCGTCAAAAGCCGCTGACACTCGAGGCTCCATAAGACCGAGGAATTCGGAGTAAGACTGGCCTTCGCGAATTCGCATGCTCATTGCACCGCTGCGTCTCATTGACTTAGCTAGGTCTGTGTTGTCGCACAGCCTATTGCGCATAGCGTCACGCAGTTCCTCAAACGAAATGCCTGGGCGTTCACGCAGCACATTCTTGTACTCCTGCAATGGCCGACCAGTGAGGTACACCCCTAGGTCTCGCACCTGTTTCTCATTGGAACAGCCTTCGTACCGACATACGTAGCCATGCATGTAGTCATCGAATGACAACCCGTCTTGTTTCCTATTTCCACTGAAAAAGCTTAGTGGAGGAAGGGATGGTCCACTTAGTGAATCTTTAAGAGTGTGTACGAACTGTGCCATGGAATCCGTACCTGACGGCGGCGTTGGTCGTGGCGGAACCGGCGGAGGTACCGAGGTGTCCGGTGGGTCGACCCATGAATCCGAGCTCTTTGAGTCGTTCTTCGAGTGACTGCCCGATGCCTGAAACTCAAAGTGCACTTTTTTGCCAAATGCTTTGGTCGTACCCTTCTTTTGAAGCTCGTCGCTGAGTTCTTTGACCGTCTGGGAGAGCAGCGCGACACGTCGCAGCTCGTTTTGTAGTTCAGTGTCCTTGAGATCGAGGTGAGCTTCAAGGTCGCTGATGCGGCGGTTGCAGGCGGTGTGGTCCTGTAAAGGGTCAAGATTGGCTAACTGTAGCTGCAGGTCATCGATTTTGGAATTCTGAATCGATGTGACTTTAGCTAGGGCGTAAACTTCTTTCTGAAGGTCAGCCGGGTCGCATCCAAGTACAGTTGTTAAGCTATCGCATAGACGCAGGTATTCATTGAGTTCGACAATGCGTTTGGTTTTATCGGATGCTTCGTCACGAGCACTGCAAAGCTCCTTTTCCAGTGAGGCTACTTTAAGCTCTAGGATTCCTAGATCGCCATGTAGCTTCTCATAATGAAAAGGCGGAATGTACTGCACGTTTGAAGGGGATGCGAACTGATCCGACTCTAACGATTCCCGGTTAAAGTCCATTGGACCGAAAACCTTTGTCCCAGCCTGCTTTTGGAACCTACTGGCAAAGGCGGCTTCGAAACCATTGATAGACGCGTCGATTTTTCTAGTGAGGAAACCCAGTTGGTTGTCCAATTGCTGAGCGAAGTCGGGCTTTTCCTGGTTGTCCTTAGCAGCCTTGACTAATGCTTGCAGAGAATCCACTAGCTCACCCGTCAGGTTCTCGCGGATATCCCGTGTATTGACTTCTAGCAGTTTTATCCCACTTTCAGGAAGTTTCTCGGGTTCATGCCCCTTCAAAAGTTCCGCAATTTGGGTCTCCAGGGCCTCTTTAACGAAAGCTTCATGAGACTTGAACTTCTTCTTGATTTCCGCCTTCAACTTTGAGTCGGGAGTGACACAGACGACTTCATCTTTAAGCCGTTCGAGATGCGATGAAATGGCTTCCCATACCGGTTGAGCAGATCCAGAGTTTTCGCCGTCGACTTCCATTGTGCAGCCTTGGCAAGAGGTGTCGAAGTGTCTAAAAGAACAGCGTTAGATGGCTGTAAGTAGTGCACTTCACAAGGAAAGAACTGAACGTGTGCAAAACACAAGCTTCGAGACGAATGCGGCCTCAACCTGCGCAGAAAAGCTGATGGTTTTACCAGCAAAATGATCTAGTAGCCGATTTTCGGACGAGACTTGTTGCCTCAGAAAAGTCTGCTACCGATTTTGCTTGAGAAAAAGTCCTCAGTTTTCGGTCAAGGAGACGTAATTTGCCTCAAGAATATTTGTGGAGACTATTGAGCCTCAAGAAAAATTTGTTGCTTCAAATACTGCGCAAAACTGTGGCTCAGTTTTGTCCAGCAGCGTTACGCCGGCCCAGAGACTCCCATGTGGGAATTTGTGTTGTTAAACACGGCCTTCCTGTAACAGCTGAGCGCAGTATTTTACTAGAACAAACTTCACTTAATGCAAGCACGATACAAGTAATAAAGGACAGGTAAAAATGAGGTTGAACAGACGAGAACTTGACGAAGAGA
>JNEY01000988.1:36735-47079 GCA_020875895.1 Aphelenchus avenae
TCTGTTCCATTGCTACGAAGCTTGCTCCTTGGGGGACGGACCGTACTATCGTTTGAGACATTCGTGACGGTACCGTACCGTTCAATACGACTGAGCCGAGCGTCTTCTCGAGGAACTCCACCGTCTTCGGGAGGTTCCGGCGGAAGGACATCTGCGAGAGAGAGTCGAAACCGAGGAAGTGCACGTTCAGGCCGGACCAAGCCGCCGGTCGTTCCTCCTTCTGAAGTCGCTCGATGACCTCCTTCCGCGGGACGATCGTCATGAATAGGTTCTCCCTGAAATATACCTAGTGGTTTTTATGTGTTAAAATCGACGGTTATTCGTACCATTTCTTCCCGTCGGTGGTGTTGCACTTTGCGAGGAAGTAGTCGCCCTTGTCGACCGGATCGCCGATGGCGTAGTCCTTCTGTATGGTCCACGAGAGCTTTGCGTCGCTGACCCGAAAGTAGAACTGGAGCTCGCACTTGATCGAGTCCGCTGCGAGGTTTCTAAAAGCGTGTGGTCACTGGGGTGAGGAAGACTTTAATAGCTCTGAATGAGAGTTTACCTTGCTTTGAAGCTCATACCCACGATGGGCATGCTCACCATACTGAACGGCCCATTAGTATGGCTGAGCAGCTCGTCACTCTTTTGAGCATCTCATAATCAGGCTAAGCACTTCATCATCATGTCGAGCAGCTCATTATAACCACGAGCATCGCAACACCATGTTTAACAGGTCGTAAACCGCTTGAGTGGTTCAGTCATGATGAGCAGATTATGGCTCTGCTCTGAACATGCCTAGCGGCTCAGCATGATCTTGGCTGGTACCCCGCACACGCATTGTGAGTAGCTAACCACTATGCGCATGCTGAAGCGCTCGTTACCCTACTGAGCATCCATCGACATGCTACGCAGTATGTAGTCAAGCTCGCCATGTCATCGCCACCCTTAGGCGTCTCAATGGCATGAAGATGTTTTGTGAACGTATCGAGCGGCTCAGCACAACGCTTGCCGCCTATCGCTTAACGCTGCACGTGTTAAGCGGCTGATCGAGCTGCTGAAGCAGCTCGTCCCCAACCGGACGAGCGCCCAGTAGGTCTGAGGTACCCATCTTCATGCTGTGCATGGGTCTGCCGTCTGCAGAGCAGCTCAACGCCTTGAGCATGCAGAACAGTCCATTGTCTTGGAGCTCATCAGCCCGCTAAGGAGTTCACTCCTTAGGAGTCCGAGCTGCTCGCTGCACAGTCGTGTAGCTCATCAACGTTTTAAGCTGGGCATCAGCTTCCGAGCAACTGGTCTTGCGACGAGAAAGAGGGGCTTACTTCTTCGCGTAGTCGGTCAGTTGCAGCCGGCCGTCCTCGTCCAGTCGGAGCCAGTGGGGCGGCGTCCTGCCGCCGTGAGTGCAGTCGAGCGGCGGGATCTTCTTGTAGAACTGGCTCACCTCCGGGCCGTTCACCTCGAGCTTCGGGATCCGACAGGCCTAAATCCGTCGCGAAGTTGGAGGTCAGAAGAATACAAATGGGTGCTTACCCCGGCGTGTTGTTGAACCCGTGCCTTCTGTGCCTTTGCCGGATCACCATCGATGACCTTGATCCGCGGGACTTCGGCGCCGGGCTGAAATTGTCCAGTTAGACAGTTTTATGTGGACTGTCTACATGCACTAGTTTCATTTAGGACAACAGCAGTTTGCTACGCAATGTAGGACACTCTCTTCATTTACCTACTGCGAGGTACCCATAGTTCCAGGTTTTTCTATATTTTCAAAAACTTCATTTTGGGGAAGCTTTTTTTGCCGCAAACTGACCATCTTTTGGCGAATGTTTAGTGTGATATATGCCGGTCAATTTCAGCATTAGCGAAGGGCCTCTTGGGAGAAACCCTCAGTGTTCTTTTGGCTTCGTCATACCCGAAAATGCTACCTAATTTCGCGAATTGCGCAGATTTTACTTCATCTCCGACTACGAAAATGAGTGTTTTGTCAAAGAAAGGCCTTGGTAACGTTTTAACAAAACTTTCGGCCATCTAATCTTGAGGTAGTTAATGAATTTCTGCGTAAAACATGGTGATTTCCAGGCAGTGTTTTCAACAGAGTTTAGGGCCAATTTCTGGCCTTTTGAATCAAAAATGTTCCCGTCGAAGCGTACCGCAATATCCTCGGTCTCCTCCTCCACGAGAACGATGGGACTTGCGGTCTCCGTGGTTCCGAAGCGTCCGCTCGAGAACACCATGTAGAGTCCGGTAAGCGCTAGCGCCGCGAAGACCAGCACCTTTGGCGACCATCTCCGATGTCCAAGGGCCATGCGACCGCCTTGAAGCTCTTAAAAGAAAGCGTAAACGATCAAAAATGTAACGCAACGAATTCTAACGTTGTGCAGAATAAAGTCACGGTTTTCTATGAAGAAGGACTCAATAGACGCTGTAAATTATTCGTGAGAACGCACAACGCCAAAGAAGTGGGCCTCCGTCGCGTCGGCTCCCGTCCATTGATTTGCGGCTGGGAGGACGCCAACGGAGCATCCGACAATTAAATTAATGAAAAAAGCGAAAATATAGCGACTTATGGGCTTGCTGACTATAGGAATTGGCAGAGATTAAAGGGTAAAAGGATGAGATACGCAGTGGCGCAATAGCTTTGTTCGAAACCGCTAACTTTAGGGTTTTGGAGCACACGCATTCTATGCGAAGTGGCGACATAGTTAACTCGTAAAGCGAAGCCGATTAACTAATGAAAGCGATTATGAGCTTGTTACTATGAAGTATTCATATAAACTAGTGGGTAAAAAGATGATACGGTGCTGTGCGGCAGTAGTTTTGCTCGAAACATGTAGCACTAGGGTGACGGAAAAAGGGGACAAAGGACAGACACACGGAACTGAGGTCGGACGTTTAAATGGCTTAGGTATTTGGGGCGCACCACAGAGCTAAGCCTAAGTTTTGTTGCGGCACAGCACAAAAAAGGCTCGTGTAGAGCCCCAATACAAAGCCCCACTAAAATTGTACCATACGACCAAGACAGGCAGAATTATTCGGCCCAAATGTACAGACTAAAGTAGGTAAAATGTCACTCAACCTAATTGCTGATTTACTTCCTTACATGCATGCAGTCTATCCCCGAACAGTAAGGCAGTGTACCCACCCATAGGACGATTGGCCGCTGGCTCATAACCCACTGCTATCGACAAGGGTGCTTGACAGGGGACGCAAAAGCTCGGCCTGCAACCGCGATCGTGGAGGAGACGTGCTGAGTTCTTACGCAAAATATAAGCCGCTACCGAACGGATGCTTGCCATAGGAGGGAAAATCTGTGGTTGCGGGAGGTAATACGCTGTTACCTTACCCAAATTTTAGGCTGTATTAAGGGTAACACGCTAAAAAGAGGCGCGAAAGGGCTTCACTAAGCGTTTATGCGAAAACGTCACGTTAACCAGAGCTTCAAGAGAGGTTGCCGCCAGAAGACCACATTACTAAAACTGGAAGGCATCGATGGGAGCGACGTGCATAATCCGTTTAGGTTCTTTCGAAGACAAGGACAATATTCCGTAACTGAGAGCTCTGTGCTTTGATATGCAGGAACTTAGCGGTCAACTTACTGAGACCTCGCCGGATCAGCCGTGAATAAACTAACCTCCGGCAAGGTCATAAACAATGGCCGCGAAATCGATTTGCAGTTAGCTAACGAGAACGACGACTGTGTTCCGTTGCGCTCAGCATTCGGTTTCGAATGGCCCGCTGCATCAAGGAGAGAACATGGATGCATCAGTGGAAAAATTAACAGGCTATGCAAAAAGAAGATGTGGTCGGAAAACAATGAGATATCGCTAAGCGACCACTGGCACGGAAAAATAGCGTCGCGTCAAGGAACATCCTCAGAGCCAACGACGTCGAGCATGACGGTTTTGCACTTTGTCCTTGTTTTCGTTTTTGTTCTCGTCGACG
The DNA here is from genome assembly GCA_020875895.1 of Aphelenchus avenae. Classification (NCBI taxonomy): domain Eukaryota; kingdom Metazoa; phylum Nematoda; class Chromadorea; order Rhabditida; family Aphelenchidae; genus Aphelenchus; species Aphelenchus avenae. The sequence goes on from JNEY01000988.1 coordinate 40,654, forward strand.
ACAACGAAAAGGAAAAAAACGAGGATCTGGAAAGTCGTCGAAACGAAAATGAAACGGAAAATGTTTTTGTTTTGTTTACACGGAACGAAAACATTTTAGCTTTATCGGCCAACGACGAACACGAGAACGGAAACGAAGAAATCAACCTTTTTCGATCCCATATTTGAGCGTTTACCTGTATGTCGAAAATTAAGGGACAATAGCACATTTACTTTCGTCATACACCGCTCAGAGGTAGTACAAATGCGTAGCGCGAGTGCTGAAAGGAAAGCTCTCGCTGGCGGCAACGGAAATTTGCGTACAAAGTGTCGGAAGTAATCACCCAGGTGGTGTTGGATGCACTTTCCGATGCCAATTGTAACGATCAGCTTTAGCAATGTCCTGCTAAAGCTGATGGTCTGCTGATGGTTTGCAGACAATGGTCTGCACCAGGGATGGGGGATTCCAAAAATCAAACCGAGTCCAAGACCGAGACCACTAAAATGGTGCGAGACTCTCGGTTTTCCGAGACCGGGACCGGGACTTCAGCTAGGTAGCGGTAGGCAGGTAACGTTAGAAATTGCTTGCTTGACTCGTACCATGTAAGTTAGCCATGCTAATAAGGTCCGCCGCAGGCGACGCCAGCAAGAAATGGGTCAAAAATGATCATATAGTGAAAAATCTCTAAATCACGGTTTAGTCTCGGTTTTCGATTGAGAACACGGCCGAGGCCGAGACCACCAAAATGGTGCGAGACTCTCGATTTTCCGAGACCAAGACCCGGTCTTGGTCCCATCCCTGGTCTGCACGGTTCGAAAGGACGTTATCGTGCGGCTTCATGCGAAAGCGTATTTTCAGTAAAGGTGTCATAGTTCATATAACAGGAGCCTACAAACCAAATACTGACGTAGCGTTTAGTACGATCGTCTTTCTTACTTTCATCGCATCGTGTCCATTGCCTACGGGTCCGCAGCAGCAGCAGCACTAAGTTCGGATTCGGGACCTCGGAAGTCGGTGTGTTTTTGCCTTGGGCAATTTGAGTTCGGATTCAGTCCAAGAACCGATTTTTTCCCATGCTTGCTGTGCATCAAATGGACCGTCGCAAGCCGCCTGTGGACCCTAAAAATTTGCCGATACCACTTTCGTCACGCCGTATGTTCGACGTCAGAACCATCGAACACTTTTACCGCTTGAGTGTATCGTCTGGATTGTCAGAACGGATTGAGCTCGCCCAGCACCCTGGTCAGTGCACTCAAGAGAAAACTTCGGATTCGTAAATTCGGTACATCTTTGAATTCGGATTTGCTTCGGGCTTAAGTTCCACCTTCGGATTCGGTTTGGATTTTAGCAAACCCCTGCAGCCGTACTTTAACTACTAGCTGTGATCCTAGGTACAGAGCCATAAAGAAGGGGTACATCAAGATTTATGGCAAGGGTCCATTAGGGGTACGGCCTAATTGCGGCCGTACGCAACGATGAACGTGAAATATAACGGCTTTACTGCGCGGGAAGAACCTTGGTCCACAACGTCCATTGTTTATGTTAGGGACCGAGAGTACCTTCCACAGTCTAGCAGCTCAGTCGGGTACAACGAAGCAGTCGCGTCCTACACCGTCTCCGCGTCCGAACAGTCACATTTTTATTAAGTTACAAGAGAACTAACTATTAGCACATGCAAAACTTTAACGAGGACACTAGATCTCTTCGATTCTGCGTGTGAAGTCAGCTACCGAACCGAAGATTTCGACGAGCTCTTTCCTCCACGCGCTGAAGAGACGATAGCACTGCTGGCGGAGCCAAAGCCACTCCTGCATGCCGGACGTTTTGGGCTGTTCTGGGCGCTTGTGGAAGACGATCTCCTCTGAAAGTACTCGTCAGCTTCGAACACCTTTCCGATCTCTAACGTAGGCACTGAAAGATGACGCCTTCTATTTCACCGGCCTTCTTCTTCGATAGCCGCTCGAAGATGCGGAAGATGCCGATCCTGATCCTCTTGTCGAAGCAGTACCGGATGAGCTTCTCTTGGTCGTAGGCATGCTAAAGCCAGATAGTTTGACCTATGTCAGACAAAATGGAACGGCAAGAGGTAGTCCCAGTTGTTAGGCCTCAAAGCCAAATATACTTACGTATCCCTCTTCGTCCTTGTACAGAGTGGCTCCCCAAACGTGGCAGTAAGGCCTGGTGTAGTCGCCTTCGCCGACGTAGAACACCGAGCGCCAGAAGGACCACACGTCTTCGATGGTGTCGGGTCGGTAGAGGAGCAAGTAAACGCACTTGTCGTCTGTGTGATTGTCTTCGGCGGGCACCGGCCGCTGCTCCCGTTGTTGCTCCATATTGTCGACGAGCCACTTCATCTGACCCTCTAAAGTGGTATGGTACGGTAGAAGGTCGGTTTGTTCTTGTTAAGATTTAGACGCGACAACTACCCTACCGTTTTCCGTACCGTACTGACAGCCCATGTACCGCACTTCGTACCGTACTGGCCACCGCGTACCATACTGCGTATCGTAAAGTACGGTACGTTGTACGGTACGGCACATATTGAAGGCGTACTACGGCCAGTACTAGTGCATTTTTAGCCAGAGAATGCTACCGTACCGTAGTCCGTAAGTCAGTACGGTACGATACGGAAAAAGTACTGGACCTGCGCCGTACCGTACGCAGTACCGTATCATACGGTACAGTACGAATACGGTACGGCCGTCAAGTACAGTTCTTGTTTTGCTTTGTGCGTGTCATACCTTTGAACTTCTTGTAGACGCCCGCAGTTGTCGAGTCCGGGAACTTGTTGCCCTTGAAGAGCGTCGCCCATTCCGGGTATTGACGATGGCGTGAGCTAAAGCATGGCAAAATGATTGACAGCACAGTGATGCACTCACAAATAGTGCTCGTAAGTCGATACTTTTTTCCAGTCCTGCAGCGGGCTGGAGTCGCAAATATCGCACCGTCTCGGGACCCAGTATTCGTGGTACGCTTCCAGGTGAAGTTGGATCTGTTCATGGCTCGGAAAGCCGTCGCAGACCGAGCACTGCTTGATCGTGGAATGCGCGTAAGTGCTAAAATTACTGTTGAGTAAAAGTGCAACGTTATCGGTACTTCATCCAATGCTAGATCGGCTATGCTTCGTGGCTGCAACACCATATCGGATCCGTAGTGGTAGACCCACCCGTGCCGTACCCGTACCCGTGGTGCCCCTATCCGTGCCATGTAGCGGTGCCGTGGTGGACCCAAGAATCTCAGCCGTGTACACTGACACGGTATAAATAACGGCTTGTTTCTGGCACGCGTGCCGTTCCCGTACCCGTGGTGAACCCTCCCTTGCCGTGTTGCCGTACCGTATAATGCGGGTACGCGTTTGGCCCGCAACTTGGTACGGGTGCCGAACTATACTCCCTACCAGGCTCGTGAAGGGGCCTCAAACGGACGAACTATATTTTGTTACAAGAATCAGGGCCTTCAAACGAATTTATGATCAGGTCGGGGATGACTAATCGCAGCATGTAGCCGAAAAAAATAATCGATAGGGGAGCGTCCAGAAAGTCCGTAATCATTACAGGTGGGTGGGTAGGGGTCGGACCACCGGGGAATTCAGTGCAAAAATTGATTACACCCTGTGGAGGGGGGTCGGTGGGTGGGGTAAGAAAAAAGCGATGTAATGATTACAGAATTTCTGGACGGCCCCTAGGAATCGGACATTTGGCCCGATTGACATTTGACCGCTTCCTATTCCAATATAGGTCGGTATAGGGTCTCCCTGCTCCTATTGGGATGCTGATGCCTCGTTACAATATAGCCTTCTACTCACATGTGATGCACGAAACGTGTCGGATCTGGCAGGACAGCAGTGCACGTCGGACACTGCAGTCCGTAACTGATGGACTCTTCTCGTACGACGCCCTCGACGATCGAGAAAACGGCGTCCAGAACTGGTTTCTCGGCGATGTGGCGGTACTCGAGCTTCTCCTTCGACATAGCTGAGCGGCGGTGATGCTGTCGGCGGCTGCAAGTTCTTTGTACGTAGGCTTAGGCATGAAGAACATCGAAAGCGTGGGATGCTCTTCGGCCAAAAAGCTTACCTGAATCGGAGGTGTTGTCCCATACTGACGACGGTTTACGGCACGTGCCTCGGCACCATGCGAAGATGACTAAAACAATGGGCTCATCAGCAAAATGAACGAAAGGGGGTACTGCTCTGTTATACGGGAGGGGAAGGTCAAATATTCCTAACTTGGAGCCTTTCGCAATGCATCCTGCGGAAGTACGGGAAATGCTTAAAAGTGTTGTTCTGCGTGCATGCGGACCCGGGAAATAGCGTCTGTTTCTCACAGGGGCATTTAGAGGGAAGCGCGGTCAAGAGTCGTCTGCTTACAGATTGTATTGAGCTAGCAAGCCCGCTACAGCATTCGCCGCTCTAACAGGAGAAGAAGGTTATATCAAATTGGCCTATGGTGCGGAAGGTTTATGCATGTGGACTCGCAGCAACGGCTCCTAGTAGTTTCGGTCATGTAATTTCGGTCACGCTGTTTGGGCACGATCATGAAGCCTAAGCCTAAGACTAAGCAAAAAGCAAGAGCCTAAGCCTAAGCCCGTCAGAATAACACTACTAAGCTCTACGTGCCGTGACCGAACACCGTGACCGAAAACGCTATGACCGAAACTACCTTTTGTAATTTGATGCCGTGATCGAAAGCATTGTGACCGAAACTACGTGTTACCGCAGCAACCAACCTCCCCCTACCACTATGAATCTAACATATTTTCCGGACACCGTCTTAGTTCTGGAAAAGCGGGTTCTGGTTTCAAGTTCGGATTTTCAAAAGGGATTCAGGTGCAGCCTCGATACAAAGCTAACTGAAACGCGCTCCTACTTACATGAATTTTCCTGCACGCACTCGGGCGTGCATTCGCCGGTGTTCAGGTGGTAGCGAAAGTCGATAATACCGGTCTGGCTGGCGCCCGCTTGCGACGCGTTAAGCTGCACCGGCAACAGCGCTGGACGTTCATGTGAAGTACCGTCACTGTTGCGTTTCTTCGATGGAGTTAGTGGCTTGTCGTCGAAATAATTAGAGCTTCGCTTGCGTTCGAAGTTCATCGTTAGCTGCTTTAGTGACGATTGAACGGCTTATGATTTCCGGCGTCGCTTTTTGTTCAAACCGGTGGGGAAGGACACAACGCCAACGGGTATTCCATCCCGACGCTTCAAAGCAAGACTTGGACCTTATCACAGAATTCGGGTGCTTCTTAATTTGAAAGTCAGTCAGAAAAAGTATAGAAAAAAACACAATATTTTAACCGTCACAAGGCGCCGGGACCGGCACCAATAGATTTCTGGCGCGGGGACCTGTTCCATCACAACTGAGCCGCTTCGGCAGAGCCTCTATCATTATGGATGTAATTGCTCTGAAGACATTCCCGTCGGTACGCACTCTATAGAGTCAATGCGAACTACGTAAGTAGTTGAGAAGCGCTGCTCTCGGTGGCTTGATACGATACGGACAAGAGAGTAATTTCGGCTCAACACTGCTCTTAGATACTAGCATTTCCTCTGAAAAAATAACGTCAGGACTAATTAATCAACAGCTGTAGTCGAATTTGACCAGACGCCATGTAGCTGGACGCGGGTCCGTGGGAACAATGTTGTGTTCCGAAGCGAATACTTGACTTGGATTTGATCTGCATTAAGCAGAACCGGCACGCTTCTCAAGTAGTTCTAAGCGGCACGCTTCTCAAGTAGTTCTAAAAAGCCAAATTTTTTAAGTGTTTAAGCTTGTTTGTCTTGCTACAGACAAGCAATAATCTCGGTTCTCCTAACACGGCTTGCTAAGCCCATCCAAACACTTTTTGATCACCTTTTCTCCGCTAAGCACCAATGAAGTATTTAGTGAAGCTATAATTTGAGCTGAAAGTTTACTACATGCGACTCGTAAAAAATATTTTAAAAACTCCTGCATACTTTATTTACGACTCTTACGCAAACGCAAACTTCCTACGTCGGTAAAGTATCACCCCCCCCCCCCCCGGAAGACCGGCCAGCGGCGCCATGTCGTCGAACACGCATTGCCTTAGACGACGCGCATCCTTGCCATTGCTTGTGAATAGGCCCTTAGCGAACTCATGTCGGCTGCATCTTGATTCCAAATTTATCAGCGTAGGATTAGTCTCCTCGATATCGGTTTCACTTCATTTAGTCTACAGATTGCTGACAATTTCGTATCGATCCTCGCGTGGCGGAGGTCCTGTATCCATTGGTAGCACTCGGTTCAATCGTTCGTTAAGTCGCGGTTTTGGTACGCCGAACTTCGCGGCCGACGTATCGTCGAGAAGCTTCTTGAAGTGAACGAAGTATGCGTCGGCTTCTTCATCCGCTGTCGCTCGAGCCGCCATGCGTACCTGCACCTTCGACATCATGCGAATATAGGCGAGTAGAGCTAATGTGGTGCTCAGCAG
>JNEY01000989.1:0-15750 GCA_020875895.1 Aphelenchus avenae
ATTGTCACTGTGGAGTCGGAATTCGTACTTTGTTGTCTTCTCGTCCAAGCCGCTTTGTGGCAAAATTTCCCTCACCTCGGAATGACGCACACTCACATTTGTCGCTGGAATTGTGAAAATATTCAGCCCACTGTGGCAGGCATTCTCAGAATGGCCATCTATTTTCTTCAAAGACGACATGACTAGAAAAGGTAAGAGCTGCGCTGGGACGACCGCTTTGCTGGGCGACTTTTACGTCGAATGACGCGTTTTCTGTGGGACGTCCTTTTCCTCTTGCCGCCACCCTTTTGCAGCCGCCCTTCCGCCTGATCAATCAGATTTCGTAACCCATCGCTGGCACGTGACTTGTCAACCAGGTTTCGTAGTCCACCCGCCGTCTCCGTGACGACAGCCGACCGCACATTCTTCCCTTGCGCCACGTCATTCAGTATGCGAGAGCCGACCGCCAGGCCCTCTTTACCCAATTCTTTGCCCGCTGACTTGAGCACTGGAAGCAGGAAGCGAAATAGGCTGCTAAACACTGAGCCGATTCCCCCTCCGCGCTGGTAGGGGCGCCCCACAAAGTAACCACCCGTCTGCGAAAAGTACGACTGCCAGTTAACGCTGTCAGGGTCAAAGTTAACATGAGGCATTTTTATTCAGAACAGCGGCTTCTTGCGGAAATTTAATAACAGCGTACAGTCACCCCAATTAAAGGGCACCAACCGTCCGGTACTGGTGCGTATATCAATACTGATCTCTCCGAATTGTTTCTGTAGTAATTTATGATGCTGCAGCGAAAGAAACTCTTCTTCCACCATGTCTCCCGGCCTGCCGTTCACCTTTACAATGCGCAGGATAGACTCTGATGATTCGCCGACGATGGAAGGCTCCACTAGATTTGGGGCATAGACGTAGAGCGCGTGCACTCCTCCATAGATGTCGGGCATATAAGGTGCAACCGTGCGCGTCTCCTTAAAAGATCCTCCCTTCTCAAAACCCAGGGTGTACTGAAGCTCCTCCGAGAGCAGGACGCTCTTTACCTGCGCCGTGTTCATCTTTAGCACAAAGCGTTGCATCTCCGGCTCAAAATCGACTTTGACGTAGTCAACTAAGCGCGCGAACCGGTCATCCTTGACGAGCTCGCACCCTTCCGGGTAGCTTACTTCTGCAGGGCGCGCGTCGGCGGCGGACTGCATCCGCACTGCTTCTACTCGGGCCTCCATCTGCTCCAATCTCCCCTGGTAGCCGGTAAGCGATGCGGTGGCTGCTTTGAGCTGTTGCTCCAGTTTTTGCCTTTGTCTTGTCTCTTCTTGTCTCGCCTGAGCCTCAGCCGTCTTCTGCGTCTGCAGCTCTTGTATTTCGTTTTGCAGCGACGCCAGTTTCTCCTCGTCCACCGTCTTGCCTTGGCGTAGTTCTTCAACACGCGCTCTCAGCACCTCAGTGGCGGTGTCGCTGGTCACTTTTGACGCTCGAATTTCCTCCACTTTTTCTTTGAGCCTTTTGACCTCCATGGCTGCCTGCGCGCGCTCAAGCTGTATTTCTGTTTCCGTCGGGAGCCCATGCTCCTTCATCAGCTCTTCAATCTTTTCCGCGGGCATATTGGCAATTAGCTTTTCCGCTTCGGACACGCTGTCGACTCCCTCCGCTCTCGCTTCCTTTGCGCTAGGCGACGCATTCTCGTTGGAGGCCTCTGCAGCACGACGCTTTCTGGTCAGGACAAGTTTGCACAGTCCGTCTCGAGCGGCCCTGATCGCCTCTCTCAAGCCGGTTTCAAGCTGCTCGGCTGTCCTATAAGAGGCAGGATTGATGTAAAGCCTTGTGCGCACCCTGTCCTTCCATGTGACGTCAATGTATTGATGTTCGTTACTGCCAACATTCGGCCATGAGTACGGATACATCATGCTCACCAAAGCCACCGTCCAGTTGGAATTGAATTCAAAATTCTGTGGAAAACGTATGGTGAAGCGGGAGGTGGTATTGTCACCTCCGCTGGCGCTGGAAATAAGATACACATAAAAGGAGTCGACCATCCTTTACGGTTATTTCCTGTACGAATGGCTGTCCTTAGTCGTCCTCTTCGGCATCGTCGCCGTCGGGTATGACCGCCTCATTGACCTCGAAAGCGTCTGCGGGTAACCACGAGTCAAACGCGGGCTCATGACCGACCCACCGCACCAGATTTTCCACTTGTCCGTTGCGCACCCGCTGTCTCTCTATTCCTTGTACTCTCGTAGTCGTCTGGTCAAACGGTGGGCACTTTACCAGCTCTCTCTCGTAAAACTTTCCTCGTAGCGGTCGATGCAGGCCATCCTCCAGACTATACGTGATTGGATTGCGATTCCTGTGCACTTCCGTAACGATAAAAATCTTGTCCGAATATGTGTTCAGTCCTTTGACAAATGTCCTCTGGGGCAATTGCACGCGGACAGTGTCGCCAACGCTAAACTTCGGCGCTCTCCCACCGTGCTCATGCGGGTAAAGCCTTCTCTGTAGTGGTATCGCGTTTTGCTCGTTGACGTCCACCGGGCGCATGCCCGTCACCCGGCATACGCTATGATTAATTGCATTAATGAGACGCTGCAAAAAGTCGATCCATCGCAGCGTATTTTTGTCACTAAAGATTTTATGCATCCGCTCCTTAATTGTGCGTATTGCACGTTCGGCCACAGTTGCGTGTAAGCGGCGTTCTGGGCTAGAGGTAAGCTTGATAATATCCATTTGCTTCCAGTATTGCTGCATCCGACGAGACTCGAATTCCACGCCAGAATCCGTATAAAGCTTCCAGGGTCGAGTGCCGGCTCTCTCAAAGATCCGATCAAACGCGTTGATCATGTGCGCGGAGCTTTTCTTCTTGACTGGTTCGGCATACATCTTACGGCTGAGTACGTCGACAACCACAAGCATGTAAACGTATCCGTCGTTGTAGTCGGCGACGCGATTCAACACCGCCAAATCCGCTTGCCAATCCGAATTTAGGCCAGCAGGTCGCGTTTTCAGGCGCCGAAAGCGCCTTACAGGCTGGTGATACAAAGTATAAGTCCGCTGCCGAGAGAGAAATTCTTTGACGTCATCGAGCGTAATCCAGGGAATGTGTTGCTTAGCTTCTTTATAAACGCGGTCGACACTAGTATAAGCAACAGGCGAATCAAGGGAAGTGTATATTTCTTCGAGAATACCGTCCATTTACGACCGACTTCCAGCGCGACGCCTGTCTGGAATGGCCCAGGACTTCGGGTAGCTAGTCTGCGCTTTTGTGCGCTTCTTGGGCTTTTGTCTCGCTTTGATTCTTTCGCTGGTCCACGTGTATTCTCCCACGGCGTCGGTGTCCAAATCGGCAGGCTCGTGCTTGGCCTGTGAGCTAAGTGACCAAAGCGCAGGCCTAAAGCGATCAACTTTAAAGGGCGTAGTGTGATGCCCACGCGGAACGCGGTCTCTTTCGGCAACGCTGCGTTGTATACGCTCCTTAGTCGTCGGGGCCGCAGTGCTTGGCTGAGGGATAATCTTTGCCAATTCAGGGTCATCGAGCAGATTTTGGCGCAGATGTTCCGTGCCAGGCGGCGCCATTCCGCGTTCTCCGGTCAAGAGGTATCGCAGAGACACAATGAAAGAGCTTCGGTAGACAGCCTTATTGTCGCCTCTAATCAGGCCTTTTGGAGTAATTCCATACTTTGCAGGGTCGGCCATCACGCGGTCCGTGACGGACTTGACGCGATTTTCAAGTGCATCGGAAACGTCCATCTTTACTGGAGGCTCCCCTGTCGCCTCCTTTTTAACAGTCGGCTTTGCATTCCAGTCATAGTCGTCCAAGGGTTCGGCTTTGACCGTAACAGGCAGCGGTGCTGCTATGGGCATGTCAACGTTCGTGTCAATATTTTGCACTTTGGGCGCCTTCGCATGAACGGGCGGCTTGGCCTTCCTCTTAGCAGCAGTCTGCTTCGGTATGCTCGCAATGGCGGCTTTGACTTCGTCTGCGTTTACCGAAGGCAACGACTTGGCGGTGCTCGCAAGCACTATTTCTTGTATTGGCTCAAATTTTACCCGGTTCGTGCGCAAGGCTCCGTCCGCGGCTGGAGGAATGGCAAGAGAGGGCGGACGGGGAGGAGGAGGGTGAGGTGCATTGCCACTGCCCGATCCCCCGTCGCTGCTGGCAGGCTTTTTGTCGTCGGCCGCCTTTTCGGTCAACTTTTGCAGCAGTTCAGCAACCTTGCCAAAAAGTGGCCCACCGGCCCCTTGATCGCCGCGCTGCCTCATCAATCGCATGAGTTCCTTAAGGCGTTGGTCGTATTCAAAATAAATGCGCTCGTCCGAGAGCCCATACGAATGCAGAATTGACGTCAGTTCGTTTGCTAGTTCAGCTAAACGTCTATCCACTGGGTCGTCGATGGTGCCTTTTTTGTAGTTATTGTAAACTTCCTCGGGGAGCACAACCATTCGCCTTGCCATCGCTACGAATATTCAGAGCAAAACGGGAGCCGACCGTGTAGCTTAGTGAAAATATTTGAATGAATTTCTAATTTTTGAAGCATGCATGCGCCCTCTCGGCCCGCGCGCCCCCTTCGCGCGGGCCTCGTCTGCTAGGAGAATCGTCAATTTTGTTAACAAATTCGTGAAATTGCGTCAAACGCAGGCGCAATTCCATGAAATTGCACCAAATTCATGCGCAATTCTGTAAAATTGTAAATTGTGCTATTACAAATTTGCAAAATTGGTGAATTGGAGTGTGAATATTTTGCAATTCGCTGAAATTGCGCAGAGTGTAAAACACTGGCTCCCACAATTCCTTAAAATTCTTTATTTGACTTGATCAAATTTCACAAATTGTGAAGAACTTTCAGCACAAATTTACAAATTTGACGTAATCAGCGAGCCGATGAGGGCCGACAGCACCGGTCCGATGAGAGGGGCGAACATGGCTCCGTTCCCAGTCTGGAGAGCGTGCCGGACCGACGTTCGTCCTCGCAATTTGTGCAATTTGCGTAGAAATTCCTTGTGTTTTTCCAGTCGTCGGCGTTGTGATTCCTTCAATTTGAAGCGTCGACGCATCACATTAACGCAAATTTCCAAAATTGCACCAATCTCGTCGTCTGTCGCCTGGGAGAGCATTTTCTTGCGTAGCTTTTCGGATCTTGTGCGTGCGAGGTCACGCAGAAACAAGCGATTACGTCGGACAATGTTGCCCACAACCATTCTCGATAAGCTTATTTGATAGGAGTGAAGAGCACCGGCGGGCTGTCTGGGAATATATCAGTCCGTAGGCGGACCATATCGGGTGAGGATGGGTGCATGTCCACGACGAGATAGCCAAAGTTTTGCTCGGTCGCTCTCTTATACGCGTCCATAAAGAAATCGAGCTGGCGAGGGAACAGCTGTACTCCGAGGTTCCGTATTTGCAACTGCCCCGACGGATTTCGCAACAGGACCAGGTAGTGGGCATTGTTGCGCGCAGTCTTTAGTGACTTTTCAAACATATTTTGGGTGATGAATATGACGCTCACACCCCAGTGATGGCTGCCGCGCGTGAATAAAAGATCCATAAAGCTCGACTTCGCCTCCATCATTAGATCGTCCAGAACCAGCAGAAGGGGTTGGGTCTGCTCCTTAATCATTTTTTCGGTGGGGAGTCCTGAGTGAGTGTCAAATCCGGTCCTTTCTAACGTCGATACGCATTGATTGTAAATGCCGTAACAGTAGAGCACGCGCCCGACTGGAGGATGAATCAGACGATTATGGCTTTCGAGGAAGCGCAAGACCCATTGGGTCTTTCCACTACCACTAGCACCACCGACTATCATGTTAAAGGGATGCCTAAAAAGCAAGTCGCTTTGTTCCAACCGACCGCTCTCCATGGCGAATATGATCGGCAATAACATTCATTTGCAAAGAATATTTTAGAGGTCGATAAATGTCAGCTCCATGGGGTAATAGATTTCTCCTTCAAACTCCTCAGCGTAGATGGCGATGCACGGAAGTTGCGGAAGGCGCATCTCTTTTCGGTGAAGTGTGAAAAACACGTGCTCCACGGTTAGGCCTAGCTGTCCGCCGCGCCCGAAAAGCGTTCTCGGTCCTGCGAAGGACAAACCATCACACTTGAACGGACGATGTGCGTCGTCTCTGTGGCCCGTGAGAAGCGGAAGGGACTGCAGTAGGGTGATGACTCGTGAGCGATTCTGCTTTACGGCATCGGGCAGCTCGTCAAAACTGCAATGAAATACACCGCACAAGTGGCTTGTAAGGGCCTTCATGTTTGACTGACAAGGTCTACGAGCCCAAAATGGCGCTTGGCACCCAAAACTCCGCCTCCAATGGTAAATCCTTTGCTCTAGGCCTCCTTTTCTCTCTGTGTCTCCACAGACGCCCTAGCTATTTCTGTCGCAAACTCGAGCACTTTTTCTTATCAATAGAGAATTGACTAATATTTAGAAACCGTTTTGGAATACTTCCGATAAATCCCTTATTTGTGCCATGACTCGACTTGCCAATCGGTTGTGCGTGCTTCTTCAGTGTTCGGAAAACAACCTTGCCAAGGCCCTATCGGATGTGAACAATCTTCAGTATGTGTGCATCAATCTGGGAGGTATACTCCGCACTACGCACTTGAGGCAAAACCTTCAAGTGCGCTTCGGTGGCTTTTCGCTTCTTGGAGCGGACGAGCAGCCCGCTTACAATGGATTCCTGAAGATCACCGTGCAGCAGCACATGTACTGTGTGCACGACAAAGTGCTGAAGAACGCACACTGGCCCTGCGTCAAATCATTTGGCAACAGAGGGCACACGGACTTTTGGCCTATTGAGCTTCTATCGTGGGAGCCCCGCACCGAATACGATGCCGATAGCGAATGCAAGTCGGAGACAATGGGCCGTCAACGTTGGGTTCAGCATACGGGCTCAACCGTCGTCAGCTCTAGTGATGATACCTGGTGAGAATCCTTAACTAGCTGCTGCGGATTACTGTTATTATTTTTTATGCGAATAAAAGATAAGCTATCCAGTTGTATAGTCATCATGAAGCATATTTGAGAACATAAAGATTTGCAAACACTCACGGATGCAATCAAAGAGCACTTGATTATGTTGGGAAACTAACAATGATAAAAATGACGTAACGGAAAATGATTAAGGAGGCAGGCAGTATATGGGCAAAGAGATAACGCAACAAGATACGAGAAGCACACATAATACAAGGAAACAGAGAGGGGGAGCAGTTAACGAGGGCTTTTGTGGCGTCCGTGGCTCATCAGAGGGGCATGGTCGCGCACTATTCTCCATCGCTGAAGGCTGCGTCGGTGCTAAAAAAAAAGGGGAGATGAGACTTTGTCATACGGGCCGAAATGCTTACTCGGCGTCACTGAACTCCCCCGTGGAGCTCGCGCTTCCGTCTTCGTTGTGGCTGGGTGCAGGGCTAAGATAGTGACGTATTGGCCCGTCCATGTGGCTGTCCTCGTCGTCGCTCTCGTACGGCTGGATGTCGAGGGAGTCGACAGACCTGAAATAAATATGAATAAAGGTTATGATGTGCGGTTCTGCTTACATTCTGTCGTCGTCATCGTCCGCTTCCATCGTTGCATCCGCTAGGCCGGCGCCATAGTCGTCGGTCCACCGGTGGGCCTCTACTTCTCGGTAGTGGCGGCACTTCTCGTCCACGTCCGCAAACGTTCGCGGGGCATAGTCCAGCGGAATTCCTTCAGCATCCACGTTCACTACGCGGTCCTCGGGACCCCATTCGAAGATGGCCGGATCCCAGTACGGGTTGCGGAACGGTTCGCCCCCAGGGTGGCTCGCACGCCAGGCTTCAAGCTCTTCTGCGGTGGCTCTAGGGGCGCGGCGGCGCTTCTGGTACCCGTGCGGCACGGTCTTCTGGCTTCGGGTGCGAAGGTTGATCCACGACTTGTCGTACCTGGGCATGTACTGCTTGTCGAACTCGACGGTGAAGACGTTGTTCCAGGCGTCTGTGCGGAACTCCATTGTGTTGATGCCGAGGGGTTCGCATCGGTCCGCTTGTTTGACCATTTCAGCCATCTTGGCGCAGTCGAGCACGCCCTTTGCGCGAGTCTATAGACTATGTTTATATAGAAAGTCGGGAAAGCAGACAAACCTTGAAGGTAAACCCGCGGTTCTTGATAGTCTCCTTGATGACCGTTCGCACGGCGCCATCGTCACCCTTTACTTTTTCCGCGTACCGGAGAGCATATTGTTTGCATCCTCCGCCGACGTACTCAAGTATGGTCTTCCCCTTGTACTCGTCCGTCATCTCGCCGAGTGAGTTGCCGGGAATGATGGCCGGGTTGTCCTTGCGCTGCTTTATGAGGACCGAATCCGTGTCACAGTACAGTTTGCGCGCACCGACCGCACCACCAATGTTTTCGTGGCCTGCCCGTATGTGTCTGTAGAGCTCGACTCGCCCGTAGGCAGTCGTGAAGATGGCGATGGCGAGGTTCGAGTTGGGGTCGGCCTTTTCAAAGCGCTGGCGATGCTTCCATGAGACCTTAATGACATACTTTATCCCGCTTAAGGCATGCTCGCTCTTACCTTGATGGCTTCCTCGTTGAGTTGGATAATAGACTGCACCTCCACGCGTGGATCGTCGAACAGCTCGTTGAAGCGGCTCGGCTTCCAGATGATCTCCGTGTTGTTGCGGTCCGTCCTCATCGCGAACCGTCCCCACAGGCTGAAAGTGATGGGATTACATAAAGCGCTTGCGCAGCGAAATGGCTTACCTGTTGAGGCATTGCTTGGCGACGTAGCGCAACCCTGGGTTCTCCTCGATCAAGTGCTTTTCCAACCTGACGCCCGTCTTCTCGTAGACGGACTGGATGTAGGCGTCCTTCTGGGCATCCGTCTTGCAACCTTTCCATCCGCTCGCTTGCTCTTTGATCTTGTAGAACTCGCGTATGTACCCGCTGAATAAGTCCTTGCTCCACTTTTCCCAGTGCCACACTTCGATGAGCCCATTGACCTAAAGGGGTATCGTACAAGTGCGCAAGTCAAGCTTTACCCTACCTTATAGCCCATCATCAGTGCCATGTCGAGTTCCATGTGCGTCGTGGTGGTCACGAATGCGCGCTCCCTCTCAGTGTGATTGCATACCGGATGCGGGTTGAAAGCACTTTGTTTGCGCGACTCGACGGTGCAAGTTCTGCAGAGAGGGAAGCAGAGGCGGCCTGCATCCCGCATTGGCAGCACAGGTATCTCGAGGCTCTTTGGTGGGATGGCGACGCATTTGATGAGCCCCTTCCAACTATAGTCGCTCGGTTTCGTCCAGCGGCCGTCATCCAGAAGATCCTCGCCGCGATATTTTACTGGGTGGCCCACGGGATAGTGTTTCGTCAGCACGTACGGATAGAGGGAGCAGACGTCGAAGTATTTGATCTCTTCGTTGGCCCTTGGCTTGTAGTGCCGACAAGTGGGGTGGACGCGGCCACCTAGAATTTAAACTTTTACTGGTTTGCAGACATGACCGAATCTTACCGAAGAAGGCGTCCCTCGGCACAATGGGTCCGGTGTCGAAGCACTCTCGCTCGAAGAACTCCTTCATGTCGTCGTCCTTCTTGAAGTGCTTGTCGAAGACGCACTCCTGGACCCGCCAGACGAAGAGCCCCTGCTGCTTTAGGTGCTCTTCGCGCTCAATCGTGTCTTGCCAGAGCTCATCCGTCGGTCTGCCTCCAACGCCCTTGCAGTCATTCTTCATGCACACGTCGCAGCCGTGGAAATAGCACCCTAAAACGTATTGTCATTGTCTACTACTGCTCACCCTCTCGCTTTTCCGCTGGCTCACTTACCGTTGAACTCGATGGCGACGTCCTTGTCGGGCGCTTGCTCGCAGTAGACGCATCCCTCCACGCCGCACTCCTTGAAGTTAGGGCTTTGTCGCTGGGCTGCCTCGATGTATCCGTCCAGCTTGTATGTGCTCTTCTTCCCGTTGGCCGGATCCGTGTGCTCCACTCTCCTCTCGCCACCGTTGTCGCGGTGCTTCACCTCCACTCCATGTGCCTGAGCGACCCACTTGACGAACTTCATTCCTTTGTTGCTCTGCCGCTCGAAAGGTCCGTAGCCATGCGGAGGAATGATGCCAATGGTCTTGCGTCTCATGAAGCGGTGCTTGTAGATTCTAAGGCACCCGCTGGTCAACGTGCAGCTCTGCGCCATGTTGTCGAAGCCAGAGAGATCGTTGAAGAGCTTCCGGAAAGCGACCAATGCGTGCAGCAGGTTGTTGCAGTCGCTCACGCAGTATTCTCGCAGCTCCTTCTTCAGGTCGAAGCGAATATTGCTCCAGTTTCTCAGCTGCTCACCGTACCATGCCTTGAACTGCTTTAGCTCCTTCTCCGTCATGTTTCCGGGGCAGTAGTCATTGATCGGCGGCACACCCGTGATCACCTCATTGTAGTTCTCGCTACGATTGTACATGTACGGGAACCATGGTTTGGCCTCGCATTCCAGACGGAAGGTGTCCTTGACCGCCGAGAGCTTCATCGGGAAGAGCAGATTGGAGTCGCGCAAAATGAGCTCTGCTCTGTGGTTATTCCTGGGCAGCCTCACCTAAAAAGAAAGTGGGCTAAATACAATGGAAGAAACGAAAGTGTCACCTCAAACAACTTATTGCCGTTGCTGAGGATTTTCGGCTTCAAGCCACCGCGGTTGTATAGCTCCTGCATGACGAAGTTGTCGTCATAGTGGGCTCCATTGTGCGAGTAGGCGTATGTCTTGTACTTTTTTGGCAGCTGCAGGAACCAGTCGACGAGCTCTTTGTGAGGCCGTCCGGGCATTCCCACTCGCCCTTGGCGTACACCTTTTGAGGACCACAGATCTCACAGTCGGCCCGATCCAAGTCCTTCCAGCGCTCTTCTCTGATGCACTTGCTGCAGGTCACTAGGGCTACCACATAATTCGGCTCATGCAGCGTCTAAACCCCATGATGAAGGTTGAGTGCGCGCCACCTCGAAACTTACTTTTGTGCCGTTGTCGACCTTCCGATGGACTTGGCATTCGTAGTCCCACGAGATTATGCGGTAGTCAGTCTCTTTCGCGGGCAGCCGTGGAGGGCTGACAAAGCACTGTTCCTCTTTGCGGTGTGCATTCCGGCAGAGGCGGCAGAACGGGAGGTCGCATTGGTGCTCGGGCTCCGGAGGAGCAGGTTCTCCTTTTTTCGGTTTACGCATTTCCGGTCTCCAGTACCTAAAGAAGCAATTACCTTCAGTCATGAGCGCGAGATCATATATTTAACTCACTTTCCACACGTTTCGCATCTCTTGTACATTCTGCAGGCGACACTGTGGTGTTTCTCGTAGCACTCGCGCGATGTAAAGATTTTGTTACATCCGTTGCAGTGAATGCGATCCGTGCCATGGCAAGGGAAGCCGTAGCCAACGCGCAGGCAGTTGATGCATTTGGACTTGCATTTGGCCGTGTGGTAGGAGTCTTTGGAGTACGTGACTTCGCAATCGAAGCAGTATTTTCCACGCGCGAAGAGCTTTTCGGCTGTTTTCACCGCTTCGTAGTGCCCGTTGGTAGCGCCATTATCCGTGTGGTGGTATATGCAAATATTGAGCTTAGCGGGGTTTGGGCCCTTCCATATGGCTTGCGTATCCGTGTGCTGGGAGAATGCGACTATGCGATAGCGGCCTGGAAACGTCTCATCGAAGTATGTCTGAAGCTTTTCCATTTCGGCTTCACCGTAGGTGACGGACTGGTCGACGATGTCCAGTTCATGTATGTTCAGGTCGATGGCGCTCGTGAGCTCTTCAACTGCGTAGTAAAGTGCGTCATGCTTGTTTTGGCGGAAGGTGTCGATGCGATGGTTAAGATTTTTGTCCCCCGCGTCCTTCAGCTCATTGTAGCGCTTGGAAATTGCAATGGCTTTAAAGAGGCACAGGTTGTCAGGACCACGTCGCGTCAGCGAGACCGTTTTTAGACATGCCGTGTCGGTGTCGGCCTGTTCTCCCTTCGTGTGAAGGCCGTCCTTCTTTCCGGCGCCTACTGTGCGTCTGCAGACCGTCACTTTCATCCAGCAGTTGTTCCCGATCACTTGCACGCCTCCCGCACTCTGCTCGAAGTTGTACACCTCCTCGCCTAGCTTTTCGGCGTTGTTTTCTTCCAGGGAGCGGAAGGGGACGAGGTACTCGCTCTTCTTCATCCCGTCGGCTTTGAAGGCGAACCCGATGCGATGCGCAACGTGTCCATTTTCGCGCGCTCTCTCGACGGTGTCGTCGATGATGCGCTGTGCAATGCGCAAGAAGAGAGCGTACTGCTGGTCGGCGTCCAAGTCCTCGGCCATTGAATCGATGTGAAAGCAGGTCTGGTAGCCGACGATGTTGAATTTGCGTATATATTTCGGCTGCGAGCGGAGAACCTTGAAGTAGCGCTCCAGTTCAGCGTCGTCTGCAGCGTCAGGTTGCGCGCTGGGGCCAGGTTGGGGCGAGGGCGAGCGCGGTGGCGGAGGAGTTAGTGGGCGCTCGGGCTCGAAGTCGTCATCCGCTTCCTCTTCTTCCATGCCTGAGATTAAGCTAGTCAGAGTATTAATTCAAGCTTCTCATAAAACATTTCTACTTTGATTCCCCGAACATACCGAAGGGCGCGTCAAGGCTTAGCTCTTCTTCCTCCAGATGGGGCTCGTCTAGGCGGCGCTTACGTGCGCTGCGGTCCGTGTTGGCAGGAACGCGACTCATTTTCTAGGCTTAAGCAGATTAAAACGAGGGCATAAAATAACGGAATGCGCGTTTGAGCACACCTTTTATTAAACGACGACGGCAGCTAAATGGAGGCTGAAGCTAGAAGAGCAATCGAATTTCACTCCCGACACGGCTACCGTACTCCCGAACCTGAAAATCATTCGACCTGGACGTGTATTCAAAAATTTCTTAAACACCTTTAGGCGCTTTGCGGTGTCGGTTGGTGCCTTCGCTTGTCTTTCAGTTGCGCCTAACCTGTCGAACTGCGTAGCCTAGATTGGCGATGATTTAAAATTAAATGCAGGAATTCCGGTACGCGATAACATGCTTATGATTCGCCCCAAATTTCTCAGAATAACCCGTGGTTTAATTTTTATGCAAAAGTGCATTGAGCAAATGATGAGATTTCTGACTTTGCGGCTTTTAAAAGAACCGGAATTCCCACATTTAGCGTTGTAGCTGCGCGCATGTCGACCTGTAGGGGCAGGGCCGAAAACAAACAAAAAGAGCCTTTAGTTTGATGTTTATTTGATAATTTTCCGCACCGCCATTAGGCCCAGAGACCGGCGGCCCCTTTCGGGGAGGCCATGGACGCCTTTTGCAAAACCTCGGTAGAGCTTGGCTTTAGCACGGCACCTGCCAGCTGGCCCTCACCTCAAACGGCTTACACGTCCTGATGGCCCAGCGGGAGCCAAAAGGCCCTCGCGACTGCTCGCCTCGGGATTGGTAGGCGAGTAGCCAGCATCACCCCGTAGGGGCAATGCCTCAATCCGTCTGCAGCTCACAGCAGCCACTGGGAATAAAATGCCTGCTTACGGGCTCGGCAAAAAGGTACCGAGCCCTACATGGGCCGCCTGACGGGTCCTGCTCTGCACAAGCAGTCGCGGCCGACGTCCCTAGGTGCGTGCAGACAACACCTCTGAGACGGGCAGTGTGACGCTGCCGAATATGGCCCTAAACCAGTCCTGGCATGTCGGTCGGCATCGCGTTACCAATGCCGCACCCTCTGCACTGCCTTGTCACACAAAGGCGGACCGGACCTTATTATTAGCTACCGTCGCGCATCGGCCGCATAGCCTAGTGCCGGGGCATACCGCGACGGGCTCCCTAGATCTCCCACGGGGCAGTGAGAGGATCCCCTATGGGGAGGGGGGGAATCAAGAAAAAAAAATATGGCCGAGACCTCGGTCGGACGGGTGGCAGGACGTCCAGACGCCTGGAAGTGCAGCCTACCACCGTTGCAGGTCAGGAGGGCCCTTATGCGGCTAATTACCCCATTTCTACCCAATTTTGGCATCATTTGATAGCCCTCATAGCTCAGCAATCCTCCAAAATAATTCAGATTTGTCGAAAATGGGTAAAGAAAATCTTTTAAAACATCAAGAGTTTGCCGTATTTTTATATATATTCTCCGCTCTACCTGTTTTCCATCCTTTAATTATTCCCCATTTTGGCGGTTGCATCTAATTCCCAATGGATTTGCCCAAAAAAAGCCCAAAAATACCCTGAACTTGCGGCTATTAAACATCACTACAAAAAATACATCTCTAACACATTAAAAGCAGTTCGTTCTCCATGAATTTTACCCAAATACTCCCATTTTTCCCGGGTTTAAGGCTTTTACCCCGCTATTTCCAGTGTGCTGGCGGATCAATGGCGCTACGGCCCTTCAAGCTTATCTAACTTGCTCCGCTTCCCCGCCGAACAGCGTTCACCGTGGGCGGCTCACAAACACCTTCTCCCCTGCTTGTTTACGCTGTTTCACTTGTGCCCGCGAGAGCCGATCCGTGTTCCACTGCGGCCGGCGGCGGCTCGTCGACGCTTTTTGGCTTAAGCTACTTCCGTCGCTTCACGCCAGGGAACCGATCGGCTGCGGCGCGGGTCGACCACGGCGGCGGTCCTCTGATTACAGCGGCGGCCTCCGATCAAAGCGGCGGCCTCCGATGTTTTTCGACTTGTTTCACTTTCACGGCTTTGTGGGAGATCGGCCAATGTGCATGCGGACGGGCCCGAAGGCTGTCAGCGAGACCTGCTGCGCAGCACGGCGCAGCAGTTGTTCAGCATTTGCGCATTCCCGCACTCGGGCCGCTGGCCGGCCGGCTTCCTCCAACACCTGACGCTACGCGGCGGCGGCGGCCATGAGCCGTCAAGGTTCCCGACGGCCGGAAGAAGCAATTCCCGGCTGGCTCGAGGCACGGGCGAGAGAGTATCAAAAAGCACTGAGAGATTGAAGAGGACAAAGTCGACTGTTTTCGGGACTCTAATCCTCCTGATGACAACCTCTGGCGCTGCGATATGCTTTGCTTATCGGTTTCGGTTCGAGTCCTCCCAAATCCCGGTCCCTTTCGTCTTTCGCTGCTGAAAGCCGGGGAACACACACGCGGTTAGGCGATAACGCAACAGAAAGTAGTGAGCCGTCAGGAGCGCAAATTCTGGGCCTTTGTTTATCGAAAGTCGTCGCGTACGCAAACGTAGTTATAACGGCTCTCTTAAGTGTGTTTTGGATAAGCTTTATCTAAAATAGCACGCCTCAGCGCCGCCAGAGAGACATTCACTATTGTGTTGTTGCCATATGGAATATTCCAAGGCAGGGAAAGATAAAATTCCTCTTCAGCATTTTAGTTCATGCCTTTCGTGTTCCCTTCTGTCAATTCTTGCTTGCTCTTCTTGTCATTTCTTCTTAGATATCTTCTGCAATTTCTAAGAGACTAGGCAATTCTCAAGCGCAAGAAGTCAGCATCCGAGGATCTCGTTAAGCATTTGAAGTCGGCCGCCAACGATCGTGTGCTTCTTCGAGCAATTATCGAGAACAGTGATAGCGCCTCCATCGCCGATGCCTTCGCTGCGCTGCACCTTGCAGCGCGATGCACCTTCGTCGTCTCAAAATGACAATTTGCCGCCGGACTAGTGGTAATGAACGTGTGACGCTGCAGTTCGTCTTGGATCTCTCCGACTACTTGACTAACGAACAGTCTCCGTTCTTCGTACCTTCGCAAACTCACATTTTATCTATATTTGTTCTACGCACATATGTCACTGCTTGCCATTTACGCTGTCGCATAAGATATAAATTTCGTAGACCTTACATCCCGTACTACGGTACGGG
>JNEY01000989.1:26767-37221 GCA_020875895.1 Aphelenchus avenae
TTTACCACCCACAAATTTTAAATTTTGTGGTTTTTTTCGCTGGAGATCCGAGCGTAAACTGCGAAAACACCTACAAATTTCCGGCGAAAACACCCACAAAATTTAAAATTTGTGGGTGGTAAACATTGTTGGGTGTTTTCGCCGGAAATTTGTGGATGGAAACGCAGTTAAGCCCGTATAAATAACGAGCCCGTTATGGAACGGCATCCTCTTTGTCCATGGCGGCGCGCACTTTTTTCTTCTTCACGCGCGCTTTAGAGGCGCTCTGCATAGCGTATGGCCGAAGCTAAGTGTAAGCTGCGCCACATGACCATGTCGTCTTTGTGTGCTGGGTTGGTACCGTAGCAAATGCGCGTTTCCGAATGATTGCGTAAAATATGCTGATATACAATACTGTCCCAGGCACGGCTTAAACGGTCCTAATTTTAGTCGCGTTTTCTCATGTTCGTGCTAATAGTTTCCTCGTCGTTCCTCGTAATACGTGGTACCTTCCTCTGCTAGTTACCGCAAGACGTGAAATGCACGTAGATTTTCCGTATTTCCGTAAAAGTGCAGTACCGCATGGTAAAGGCGTTTCATGTTTCAGCAAGTCGAAAAAACGTGGTCCCCAACTGCTCAGTTACGACGACATCGTGAGTTCATCAGAGCGCATAAGCTATGAGCAGGGCAAGCTGCTTCTAGTGAACATGATGAAAGCTGGTGATGCCGCCGTTACTTCCGCCAAACTCAGTCTGAAGTGCAAGGTACGTTTGGACCTCTACGATCTAACTAGGCTTAGGTAGACAGTGTGCAACGAAAGGCTGGATTACCTTCCAAATTTCCGGCAATCTTGGCCCCATAAAACAACAGGGTGACAAAAATCTTCTGCCGGAGAAATGATTGTTTTGCCTCAACGTATTATTCATTAAGGCAAAGCAATTTATATCGGAAAATACGTTGAACTGCACAAACCCTTGGCCCCTGAAACCGCGTTCGATTTCAGCTCAAGAAAGGACGGATCGATGTTCCCGTGCGCAGCGTCTACTGCCGTCCCCACTTCGAATGCGTCGATCTTTGCGCCTACCTCGACTGCGAGGCCAAGAACAGCGCAACTATCGCAGCACCTAGCTCCAAAAAGAGTCTACGACCTGTCTGGGCGTGCCCAGTTTGCAGGAATAGAGCTCTGGTTGACGACCTTCGCGTTGACGAGTCAGCCAGAAATAATCTCTCTTCCTAACACCACGACTTATAGCTACTTCGCACACATCCTTCGATCGATGCCTGTCAGTATCGATGAAGTGCAGCTTCTTCCGGACGGTTCGTTTCAAGCAGTCCCTGGTCCTGAACGAGAAGTCACCATCGACGATGAGGACCCTTTCGAACCCGAGTCTGAGAATCATGTGAGTGATCCAGTTTTGGTTCAAATACGCACCGAACTTCAGAATAAGGTCAAGACCATTCCGAGACTCTTACGTAGTACTGCCTCTGCGGCACTCTAAGCTCTTCAGATTCGACCATCGGGTCCGCGGCAAGTGATCGAGGAGCTGTTCAAGCAGTCCAAGGCCTTTCAGGGAGCGCTGCAGAGTTTCAGAACGAAGAAAGGCCAGCGCGAGGCAATCGAATCGTTTCTCGAGAATGAGCGAGACGCATTCAGTGCAGTGATCAAGAAACTCAGAAGCGCAAACCAGGTGGGATAAATCGATGTATGCTAGCAAGCTGTTCTCACTTATGCTTCCAGGCCAACGTTGCAACTTGTCCGGTAGCTGCGAGCGCGCCAACTGTACGCCCAATGAACGCTCAGGCACGAGAAGAACGACTCAGTAATGTCCAGGAGGCAAGTTGTTCTAAACATGGTGGATAAAATTGGGTGAGGGCACGGATGTTGTCGGAAGCATGTTGTGGGTATTGCATCCGATCTTGTTTTTCAGCCGGAAACGTTTTCGGCTGAAATTTCTGCCGTCTATGTTAAAAAACACGGTTGGCTAGCCGATCATGTTAAAACACGGTTGGCTAGCCGATCATGTTAAAAACACGGTTGGCTAGCCGACAACGTTGTCGGCTAGCCAACCATGTTTTTAAACGAGATCGGCTGAAATTTCAGCCAAAGGTGTTTTTTGAAACTTCGTTGGCTAGTCAACCGTGTTTTTAACATCGTTGTCTAGCCAACCGTGTTTTTAACACTGTTAAAGATGAAACAAATGAAATAAAATAAATTAAAGCAAATTAAAATACCTTGAAATAAAATAAAATAACATAAACAAAATAAAATATAATAGGTAATATAAAATAAAATACATTAAAATAAATAAAAATAAATAAAACAAAGGATAACAAAAATGGCTGTGTCGGCAATTAGCCGTGTTCAATGCGCGCGGCTCTCGTCGCGACCTCCTCAGGCTTGGCGCTGCGCCGCTGCTGCGCCGCTGCTTCCGCGTCACCCATCGGGAGGTGAAACGATGGTGATTTCCCCTGACTTGAGAGGCAGTTGTGTGTGTGCTGCGGCTTGCGCCGTCACGGATCTCGGTCCGTGACATGCAAGTCTGCCGTTTAAGGCTGCTGGTTCAAAGTAGTTTGAATTCCCGCTCGTTGCATTTCGCCTACGGTATTCCGTCCTTCGTGTGTTGCTTCTCAAGTCAGTCAGTGAAGAAGTCGCTTCTGTGTGAATCGTCATCGTCTCTACATCGCTGCTAGTTTCTACGTGTTTCATTCCGCCAGTTGTAAGTTTCTCCTTCTAGGTTTTAGGTTACTGCTTTGCTTCCCAATAAAGTTCGTTGTGCGCATATCAAGGTTGTGGTTCGACGGTTTGGTGGGCTTTAATTAGTGCTACCAAATAGTTACAGCTGAAGCAAAATCGGAAGTCTGAAATGGCTGAACATCAAGAGCCAAAATAATCTTCCTTGGTCCTTCCTTTACCTAACATTTCCCCCCTGCACCAAGAGACAATACGCCACTGGGGAGGGGGGGGGGGGGGTACAATTTTTTTTGCCTCAAGAATTACAATTTTTTTTAATTACTATTTTTGTTACCCTTTGTTTAATTTATTTTAACGTATTTTATTTTACTTTACCTCCAAACGGTGAGTTTTATAAAGAGCCACAAAGGTATACTGAGCCGAGGAAACACTTGCTAGGCTAAGCCTTAGGCTTAGCGTTGGGAATGGATCTGAATATGAACGAAGGAATGAAAAGGACGAACGAATTTTATTATTACCTTGTTTTATTTTTACTTTTTATTTTAATTTATTTACTTTTAATTTATTTAATTTTAATTTATTTTATTTTAATTTATTTTATTTCATTTTATTTTATTTATTTCATTTGTTTTATTGAACCGTGTTAAAAACATGGTTGGCTAGCCAACAATGTTAAAAACAAGGTTGGCTAAAAAAACACCGTTGGCTGAAATTTCAGCAGATTTTGTTAAAAAAGCATGGTTGGCTAGCCGATAACGTTATCGGCTAGCCAACCATGTTTTTCAACAAGATCGGCTGTAATTTCAGCCGAAAACGTTTCCGGCTGGCACTTTAGCCGGAAACGTTTCCGGCTCAAAAACAAGTTCGGCTGCAACATAGGTAGAAAGCCATATTTAGCGGACAAGAGCGTCCCCATGGTGAGACTGTACCTTTTGTTGATGAAAAATGTTTTTACAATACCTATGTATTTTGCCTAAAATAGGTAAAACCAAATAATGTAGCTTACATATGCTATTCTTAACGTTACTTTAGCAACCCAGCAGGGTCACTGTTTCAATCTCCCAATTTAAAAAATTTAATTTTGTTAAACCTCCCCAACTTTTTTTATTATCCGCATGTTCCGCTCTCTGTCCTATGATGTTTGCTTTGTCGATATCTTTTGGAAAATGGCCTTTGTGGGTACTATGGGTTGGATGGGTACTCAAATCCGTAAAATGAACCTAGGCAAGAGATTACCTGACTGAGCGAGCTAAGACCTTGTGCAACGCTATTTAGCGCCATCACCAAGTAAGCAGTGCTATTGGAAGGAGCGTGAATGGGACTAGCGCCAGTGGAGGAACTCCGGGCATTCAACCGCAGCTGTCAGTATTTGGCACTAATTCTGCTACTACCACTGCTTCGAATCGAATGGAAATGCAGTTCCCCGCAGGGGCTGTCGGCCTTGCAGCAAAAATGTCGGATGTGGCCATCTTGGGCAAGGAGCCGTCAGTTGGCAGCGATGCAGCACCGGAACCGGTTCCGATCCCCGCGGCGTCTCTTGACGGCAACTATGCCCGAAGCACCTCAGTCACTGACAGTGCAGTAAAGCAACTTCCGAACGAAGCGACAAATCCAGGATTCATTGACTTTAACGCCATGCTCGTACACAGCCCGGAATTCGCTGCCGACTTACGCGAAACAATGACCACGAAGAAGCTCGACTCGCCCTCGATCGGTGAATCGGATGTGGTCGAAATGGAAGATGAGGCACCCGCCAAAAGAGCTCGCGTTGGAGTGAAAGAGAAGCGTGTTATCGCGGAAGAAAGGTCTGCGATGGAGGATACTACTCATGTAAGCGCACATGGAAATGCCGGGAGTTGCGTCAACCCCAAATCTTACAGCCGCCTTTATCTCAGTTCAAGAAAGGGCAAGAAGAAGGTCCCGTGCCCATCGACGGCTGCTGTCCACGTGTTGAATGTGCCATTCGGCGCAACTTCCTCAACTATGAAGCCAAGGATATCGCTGCGAATGGGGCTACTTTATCGACGGGACGAACGTCGATTTGGTGGACGTGTCGATTCTGCGGGAACGGAATTTGGGCTGATCAACTTCTCGTTGCCTTGTAAGCAAGAAGTAAAGTACCTTTCTTATACCACACATTTAGCTACTTCGCGCACGTCCTGAAATCGGCCAGTGCTGATCAAGTGCATTTTCTTCGGAGCTGTTCGTTTGGGCACCCGTTTCTCGAAAAAATTCGAGACGTGCTTAGCGCGCTAGCCGAGAAATGCATCGGCGCCAACCGGGTACGGCATTCTCCGTAGTTTCCATTAGTTCTGTACTCCCCTGTTCGCCACCAGGGTACAATGAAAAGCTGTACCCTCTAATGTTATTTAGCTGCGGCTTTGTTTGAAAATAGGCCGATTTTGACCTGTAAAATAGTAATTCTTGCCAGCTGGGCGAAAAACGGCAAGCATCCCATAAAATTCCGACTCCTTGACCCCCTGACGTTTAGAGTCCTTTCTTGAATGAGAGCACTCAGTAGTTCTCACTATCCAGTGACGTATTCCCACTTTGGAGGGGCAGCAAATCCGAATGCGCAGATCTTAAACGGACCACAAAAAATTTAAAAATTCACGCGTTCGGAAGCAAGGGTATAGCAAAAATGCTTTCGCCGGTCGTAAACCGGCCTTCGCTAAACCGGGCAAAGAGTGGCCAAACAAAACAGAAGAAAACTGGCCCAAAAATGCCAATGTCGAATTTTAGGTCTTTTGATTCATACACTCCTGGTTGGGAGCTTTCATGACGATGTGCTAGACAAATGTGCCAGAGGTCGCGCTTTTGATAATTCGACCTTTACAGCCACGTAAAAAAGCTTCAGGTTGACGACGCTCTCTCGTACTTGAAGCAAGTCAGAACGCAGTACCACCACAGTCAAGATGTGTACAACGATTTCTTGGAGATCATGAGGAATATTGAGTCCTCTGCGTAAGTAACTGTAGACGCGTGCGGCAGAAAGTGTTCTTTGTCCAATATGCAAGTTAGCACACGCGCTTAGGCTCCACATGCACGAGATAATCCGACGCGTCAGCCACCTCTTCATCGACCACCCCAGCTTGATCACCGGCTTCAGCGCCTTCCTACCTCCAGGGTTCGAAGTGAAAGTCAACGGCCGCGTGATAACCATCAGTGAGCCAAATCGAGTCACCAAGTTCTGCATTGGTAGGGACACGGATGTTCTGGCTCAGCGTGCACTTGCACTACCTAGCAAACGGACAGACACAAGAGATCCGAGTGCCTTGTTCGCCACCCGCGGACGTCGAGCCCGTCACCGCAGCCACTGGATCTCCGGGACAATCCTCGATGCAGAAACTCACTACTGCCAACCAGGCAAACAGCTTGACGCGAACATTCTTATTGCTGCTTTCAGGCCAATGGTGCAACTTGTTCGGAAGCTGGCGACGAATCAGCTGTTGGATTGATAAGCGTTCAAGCAGCAGGACCTGTTGAAGGAGAGCAATCCAGCATCGAGCACGAGGAAAGTTGTTTCAACATCGCTAAAATTAAGACAAAGAGCGGACATGTATGGTATCTAAAAAGATATCGTGGGTGGTCCAGATGTAGGCGAACAAGACCACACTTGAACCTGACCGTTCTTGTTAAAACTTGCTCATTTCTAGGTGAACTATCCAAGTTTCGATAGCGTTGTTGCTATTGCGCAATCACTTTCCGTGGTCGGCAACAAGTGGAGGACATGGAAGATAAAACGTTATCCAGTTTATTAGAGGCCTCTTAAACTGTAGCCGCCTAGGACCCAAAAACACGATGGAAAAATTTTATTACCATGCAAAATAGCTAACCGCCATTGCCGTGGGTAAACAGTCTAAGTTCCGAAAAATAAATATCAACGAAAATCGTCTAAATAAGTTGTTTAAAAAGCGCTTTAGAATGTGCATGTGCAGACTCTCAAAGCGAGTACCCACTCTGCTGCACATGAAGAAGCGTCCGGTCCCTTGGCGAAGAAGCTTTGCTTGCCGGGCTCAAGAGCTTTTCGGGCAGGTAAGAACTAGATTTTCATCATCCATGTCGCTGCTTGTGGGGTAAAGTCATGCATGTCCCGCCTTGAAAAGGATGTTATTTTAGGATTCTCAGTGTTTGAAATCTGTTTTGAGAGGGGAGGGGGATTTTACATATCTGTCTTCCATTTCTCTCTCTTTACAATCTCCTTCTTACCCGTCATGCGCATGCGTGCGTACCGTTTACTTCCCACCCGCAAACGCCGACTCTCTACTGGGCCGGTATTGAAAACGGATACTATTTTCTGACTCCCCATGCTTGAAAACCCCTTTTGGCGCCTGTCTGACCTAATGTTTCCTTCTTACCCGGTACGGCATGCGTGCATACCGCTCGGTATCGCATGTTTTCAGGACGACCCTATTACACTTATTTGTAGGAGGCGCCGTCCCGGTCCCAGTGCCTTCTGGGCTCGACGGTTCCGACCTTCGCGACATGCCAAAAGAGTTGACACATGACAAGCGCGACAATGCCTACCGCGCGATTCTCAGGAGGCTCATGGAGGACACGCTCAACGTGTGGCCGTTTCTGGGCCCTGTTCCGGACCATGTGGAATTCTACTGCGACACCATCGAATTCCCCATTTGTCTCGCAGATGTGCAGCAGAAGGTCCAGCAAAACGAGTACCACCATGTAAGTGGTTCATTTATGTGCCGTGAACAAACGAGTTCTGGACCCCCCCCCCCCGCACCCCCACATGTCACTATGTTTTGACGCTTTGTCAGTTTCGTCCCTATTAGATTAGAGCGATAACATCAAAGTGGTAGTATCGTGATTAAATCGTTGACTCGTGGGTACTATATTCGATGCACTACACGATGACTAAAATTATGGGCAGCTGCAGACGAATGGCCACTACCGCTAGATCAGTGACAACGGACGCTGCGTGCCGTGGTCCACAAACAATAAGACACGTTTTAACATCAATTTTTGATCCGCAATGGGTGATAACGGCAAAGTGTTAGGCGAATTTTGACAAATCTATTTGGGATCACGTTCCTCTAGTGTTTCGCAAGGATATCCAAAGCTCGATAGGCATTACGTTAACAGATTTGGACCTCCGTACGGGCTTCTCGAGTCGAGGTCAATACGATTTCCTATGCAAGATTTAAGCCAATCAACCTATTTCAGGAACCTATTTCAGGAAGGCCTCTTCATCACGGACATCAAGCTGATGTTCTCAAACTGCTATAAGTTCAACGGTAGCGGTTCACCCTACTACGAGAAGGGCTACAACCTCAACAAGACCTTCTTGGAGCTCTGCAAGCAACACTTCCCCGACTCCACACTGCTGCCCCAGCTGCCTGAAAAGAAGCCGAACGTCAGGAAGCACTGAGCGTTCCCTTAGTTCCACTTTGGTGCGACGTTAACATCCCACTCGACATGCGACCCCGCTGCCCGACAATCACGACCCGAACAGTTCTGAATCCAATTGCGTTTGTTAACTTACCCAGTAAAGCGTTGACACAGGAAGCGTGACATGAATTACTTTTATCGAGAGATGCTGCAGGTGGTCTGGTACACGCGAAAAGCGTAATAGTGACAAAGCTTGTGAAGTCTAAACAGAATCGGTGCGGGTCGTGTCTCCTCGAATTCGTGTACGGTACGGCGTTGGCTACCAGGTAGTCGTTTAGCCAGGGATTTATACACCTAGAACGCCATTGGGCCACTTGGAACAGTCGGAAAATTGCGTTGCCATCCGTTTTGTAGTTATGTCTCTGCCCTTCCAGAGAACACCATTTACGTCACAAATGCTCCAAGAAGCGGAACAAAGGGACTGCCTTGGCGAGGAAATGAGAGACGAAAAGCCTTTTTAGTGCCCAAGCGTTTTGTTTCATCTCCAGCGTTGCGTATGAATTCTGTGTTCCAACTCATGTTTCGACTGCAATAAAACGAATTTGCCAGAAAAAAATGTTAGTTGCGCACTGAAAATGACCTCCAACTAGCTGATACCATAAAGAGAGAGAAAATTTGGAACGCTTCACGAATTTGCGTGTCATCCTTGCGCAGGGGCCATGCTAATATTAATATTCTCTGTATTGTTCCAATTTTACTATAAGTTTTTTTAGTAGAAGCGAGACCGCTTTCATATCGGGCCGCGAGCGCCGACGGGCGACCGGGGTGAGGTCCTCCTGAAAGCAGATCACGAAGTGTGCGTACTCTCTTGCCTCATGCTGCTCTGTGGCGCCTTCGGGCGCTCGCCACGCAAGACTTGTTTGTCGCCCAACTTTCGAAGGCGTTGCTCATCAGGCAGCAGCCGGCTGCGACTGCGACAGCGGATAAAACGCGTTTTCGCAAGATGAAATGGCTCGTGCAGGGGCATATGGAGTGCCAAGAGGAAGCCTGGAAGCCCTTTAGGCTTATGGCACAGTACGGGCCTCAGTCGCAACTGGTGCACTCTGTACAGCAGGAGCGCCGGTCCTGTATTTGTTAGGCTTTGCCTTGCCCTCGGAGGCGCATCAATTATAATATCGGTGGAAGATTTACTTCTCCGACTAGCGAGGGCTTTGCCGAGCAGCAGCCGCCGTCGGTCGGCAAAGCACGCCTTTAAGTTGTGCAGGTGTGGCGGAAACTTATCGGGAACTGAAACGTTCATGACAAATGCAGAACTTAGTACGCTGAACGGCTATCGTTCAGGAATCCGACCTGACATACGGACCGGAAGCGACGGCCTCGTCAAATATTATGAGCCTTCCGATGACTCCCCATTAAATCTAGGTTTTTAATGAAACAACTCAATGGTCCTTAGCGCTAAGATGCACATGTCGGGTCTATTTGGCGTAGCAGGCCACGTTTTGGACAGTTTGCTGTTCGCGTCGGTTAGGGCACAATCACGATGCGCAAATTTCACAGTTACCGTAAATCCTCTAACATAAGCCACCTTCTAACAGAAGCCACCCCTCTAATAAAAGCCACCCCGAAGTTTTCTAGATGCGACTATACCGAAAACCCCATAAATTTGTCCCGAAATCCCCATAAATTTTCCGTACCCATAAATTTGACCCTAAAAACCCATAAATTTTCTGTACCCATAAATTTACCCCGAAATCCCCATAAATTTTCTGTACCCATAAATTTGTCCCGAAAACCCCATAAATTTTCTGTACCCATAAATTTACCCCGAAATCCACATAAATTTTACCCGAAAACCCCATAAATTTTTGTACCCATAAATTTACCCCGAAAACCCCATAAATTTCAAAAATTTCTCGTTTTCACCCGCATTTTCCACAATGCTGTCCCGCCGTGCATAATAACTAGCAGAGTGCACGGCTTCGCCGTGCGGCCTTCGGCATTGTTCTGTTGCAGGAACGTAGATTAGTCAGCAATTTTCCAGCGCTTCCATGGTTTACGATTCTTATCACGAGTACGGACCCGTACTTAGGGGATTGTAATTCGCACATTTATGGTAAAATATTTATCGGTTACGGACAATTAGTGGATTTATTGATGGAGGAAGGAGCAGCACGATGTGAATCGACTGTACTGTCTTCCGTACAGTTTTTACTGCATGTGCAACTTGCATCCGCTTGGTTTTTCGCCATTGCCACCCAAAACGTATCTATGCTCATCCGTCTCACAGATCTCGTCTGTTAGCTCCTGTGGCACGGGTTGAATTTTAGCTCCTGTGCACGTGGCACAGTCTCACTCTTAGCTCCTGTGCCCCAGGTCTCACTGTTAGCTCCTGTGGCTCAGGTCTCACTTTTAGCTCCTGTGGCTCAGGTCTCACTTT